>VYZT01007720.1:18570-42381 GCA_013400735.1 Pomatostomus ruficeps | reverse complement strand
CGCTCCGGGTGCGCGGCAGCGCGGCCGCGGCGGCGTTGCCCCGCACGGAGCCGGGCATGGGCACGCTGTCCCTCGCCCGGCTCCCCGCCTCGGCAGCTGCGGGCACAGAGAGCCGGGGACGATGCACCCGTTTGATTTTTTATGTCACGCGGGGCCGTCGCATACAGGAATTAGACACGGAGTTGTCAGATGAACTCAGCTGCCTGTAAATCCTGATGCCACTTAAAACCTCTTTCTGTTGTCCTAATGGAAGAGAATATCAGCTTGAAGCTCCCGGGACCGGGCTTTGCTGTGGGTTTCAAACCAGACTGACTCCTGTGTGCCGATGTACATCGGCTGTGAACTCACCTTTACTAAAACGCTGTTCGTGGTTATATTTTTGTTGATCCAGATTCAGTGACTGACCCAGTCAATGCAGGAGAAATGTGTTCCTGTGAGCCAAGTACCAAGACCTCGGGGAGTGGGAATGGTCATGGTGACTGGCTCAGTGTTACGTTGATGGCTTATGCTGTATTTGTGTAAATTGGTCCAGCATCAAGAAGAAAATAAGTAAGTTTACCACTCCACTTGTTTTGCTTTTGTTGTTGCTGCTGCTGTAGTGCTAGGTTTGTACTTAGTTTAGTAAGACAAGACGGCTATCGGAAAACAGATTTGAAACAGGAACCACAATATAAGAGACATGCATCAGCCTCAAAACATGCTCAAAGAAGTAGGTTGATGGGGTTCAGCAGAGAGACAGCTCAGGGCAGCACCACAGGCACAGAAATTTGAGAAGGGAACACCTCAGTGTTGCAGATAAAACCAACACTATTGATGGCCACAGCCGTTGATGAAAATCCAAATTGGAATGCACATTTTAACAGTCAAGGAAATTAAACAATCAGAAACACCTTTTGAGACTAAGACGGAACATGCATTGCTGGGCAGTGTGAAGCAACACTTAAACAAATCTCTTTCCAAAGTGAGGCATTTCAAACAGGAGCTAAAGGAATTCTTGTAGCCAGAATAATCCCAAAAGTTCCTTCTCTGTAGAGAAAATGCTGCTTTTGATTTTAAAATCAATATGAATTGGATGTCCCAGTTGGTGTTAATTACTTCATATAGTTCATTTGTTTCATTTTCTAAGAAAATTTCAGGTATGAAAATGTTTGATAATTACGCTTTTTAAAAAATGCCAATACATTTATTAGTAGCTATGTTCCAAGTCTGGTTTAATAAAACCATAATGAGCAGCTTGTTATGCTTGAGCTGCTATCTAACTGTTCTTCGTAAGATTAGGAATCTGAGGCCTTAGTTCTGGCCCTGGTCAGGGAGAGAGGAAATTGGAGCTCATAAATAATATATACATGGCTTTATATTAGTGTTCTGTCTTGTGCAAGGGTGCAAGGATGCAATGTTGTGTTCTGAAGAAAGGCAGGATGTTCTCTATAGGATTTGCTTGTAATGGGTTGGTGTCTAGGGTTGTTACATGCAAATTATTTTCTTATTAAAAATTTTCGCTTGAAAGTACTTGAAAATAAAGAAGAAAATTAGGTTTATAACTTAGCTAGCACTTTGTTTCTCAGTATTTTTCATTAATAGAAGTATCTGAGATTTTTTTAAAAATTAACATAAATTTGATTTAATTTAAAAGTAAGGTCAAGTAATTATCTTGTCTGCACCAAGTCAAAAATATTAGCTTCCTGTCAGACACGGCTCTATAACCTGCTCTTCCCTTCAGCTGGAGAGAACCATCACTTCACGAATCCTAAAGCATTCTTTGGAGAGCATGGAGTTTGATATCCAGTAATATTTAGAAGCTGAGGGCCCCACTGCACTGTCTGCACTGCACAGATGTACTGTAAAGGTGGTCCCATCCCCAAAGGACACCTGCTGTTAGTGGTCATGGAACAGTCAAGAGACTGGCAGATTAAGTGAAAGTAAAGATTTATAATCTGTCCTGGTTTCTGTTTGCCTGTTTATTTACAGCAGTGTTGTATCCTACTGGAAGAAAACTACTGGGTCAAGCCCAAGTTCACACAGGAATTTGGTGGATCAGCCTGGTAACTGTAGTGTCCCTGCTGATGTGGGGAGCTTCTGAACACCACCACAGAGTGTGAAGCTGTGAACCACCGAAGATGTCTGCAAAGGAAGGAAAGTATTTTGCCCAGCTGTCGGCTGATTTATTACCACTAATTGTTTGGATGGCGTGCTACCAGCTTCCTAACCCTGCTGTTAGTGATTGGTACAGCAGACTGAAATACTGAATCTGAAAAGTGCTATGTGAGACATCAGCAAGAAAATACTCGGCTCTGTTCTGAATTCCTTAAAAATCAATGGAAATTCTTCATTTAGTTCAGGAGGAATAAAACTGACTCTTCGAAGTAATACTTCAAAAATGCATTGAAAACCTTTTGGTAGCTTTACAACTATTCAATTTAGAATTAGAAGTATTTTGACTTCATTGCACTCAGTGCAGTAACTATATTAAGTAGAAAGAAAATAAAATTTCAAGGACAAGCCATAATTGAAAAATTAATTCATTTTTAATATTGATATACTCATTTTAAAGAGCTTTAAGCCTGCAGACTAGCAGAAGAATATCAGACTCCTTGCTCTAAATTTGCCTTTTAATCATAATAAAAATCTCTTGTAAACAGAGGTGGTCCTCCTGTTCAGTTAACATTCAAAGTCTGAGAAGTTTTTAAAGCTTCAGCTCTTAATAATTGTAATGCCTTAATCTTTTACATTCTTTTATGAAAAAAATCCTAGAGCACATTTGAAACTGATTTACACAGAGGGAACCAGATTATTTGCTGCTGTAAATGTAAAAGCAGTGCATTGATTATTTTTTTATTGTTGTTGTTATTATTGTCTATACTATTAATATTATTATTTAGAAAACAAAAATAAACATCTAAAGAACAGAGATTTTTTTTAACAGTATGTTTTCTCCCATTGAAATGCAGCCATCTGCAGGCAGTTATATAATAGTGCATAGCAACAGTACAACAATTATGTACAATATATGGCTATATTTAAAACTTCTTACAGAACTGATTATTATGAATGTTAATACTGCTCAGGGCAGGCAAGAGTGAATTTCTTTTAGGGGGAACCTTATGTAGACTGACTATAATTATGCACTTTAAAGTATTTGGGTGTGATCTTTTATGGGAATGATTTTTCTAGAAAAGTTGGATTCAAGACATCTCTTTCAGAAAGCCTGGGGGATTCAGAGTCATTGAAATGGAATGAGGTTTATTCTTCTAAGTTATTGTGGCATTGTGAAACTTGAAGTGGATTTTCATTTAAAACAGTCATGTTTTAACATTCATTTAAACTTTTTTAAAAATACTCTTTTCAGATTCAAGATTACTGGAAAGAGCTGGCCTGATTTTTTGTAGCTGAGATGTGTTTGGCTCAGAGAGCTGGCTGCTAAGTGTCTGTGTATGGGATTCCTGGGCTCCGTCTCTGTGTTGTGGGTGAATCTCTGGCAAGGCTACCTTGGCCCTGGAGCAGAGGTGCCGTTTACACACCCCGAGAGAATCTGTCTTGCTGTGCAGTCGTGTACAAAACTGATAGTAGCACCAACACACACCAAAACAAAAATCACCTTCCATGGTGCTGAATTTCAGAACACAGGCTGTGTGTCTGCTGCACTGAAGGGAAGTGGTGCTGGTGTGTGCAGCTTGCAAGGTGGGACTGGGCTGTGTGTGCATCGTATAAATTCCTTCTACAACACATATTTTGTCAGAATCTCATCTTCTTTTACAAATGGTGGGAACACTGATATGACAAGTTGCAGTATATCTTCTTGGAGATGTTCTTCCCTCTTTCTCACCCTACTGATGTATTCTGCCTTACGTGGGTGATGGTAGAATACCCAGAAACAGCATATGTTACAAACTCATGCTTCTAATGGGGAATTACCAGGCCTGGGTATCAATAGAAGCCTAAGGAATTAGACTGCAATTAAGACTCGCAATCCTAAGTTGTGTTTCTGTATTGTACTGGGTAGACTGTACAATATTCCTTTCTTTTGTGTGTCAGCATGTGTCTGAGCAGATACATATGCACTTTCAATGTTTTCTTGCACTTGTTTTAGACAAGTCACTTATTCCTTAACGAAGGAGGAAGAGTTTTCTGGGAATATATACCATGAAATTGGGATTTATTACAGGCTTAATGTACAGGTGACTTGGTTAAAAGCTGCCTTGCTGTGCAGTCACATATCAAATTAAAAATTACAATATAAATAGATGAAGTTAATGACTATACTGTGAAATATGGGAATAAAGCATTTGACTCATGTTAAAACAAAGGGGAAAACTGAAGATTCACAATATATTAACCCATGTTTGGTCAAAGATGCTGCTATAGAAGCAAGCACTAGTGCTTTGAATGGCAATTGATTTCTCGTGCTATGCTACCTGCATAGCCCTCTTTAATGCGTATGCTGAGATGATTAGCTGTAATAAGGAGAGGCTAGGGATTAAAAGTGTAAAAATAACAGCCATTATACTTCTTAGAAGGAATTCTCTGAGGATGTGTGCCCGTGGCTCACTCACACTTGCTTTACGATATGATGTACTGAGCTAGTCAGAATTTGTTGGAAAAAGGCTGCTAAACATGGCTGTTAACATCAAGACATTTTGGTGGACTTTTATTTTTTTTTCATGATTCTTTTTCTTTCATTTTAAGGATGAGATGTTTAATGACCACCTTGATTTTCTGAAGACAAGATTATATAATACTGTATATATCAATAATATTATATAAGTTTGTCAACTCTCGGGTTGTAGCATTCCTGTTATAGAAACTTAATGTGCAAAAGAAAAAGAAATGAAAATACACTTTATTGTTCTTCCAATTAGTATCAGAATTTAATCATATTGAATATTTTAGAACTGCTACAGCAGTTTATATGTTTAGAGTGTAGGTGAACTTTTCTTGCATCTGTGGATTCAAAACTGCAGGTCCAGGACATAATACATGGTTATGCATCATTTCAAAGGATAGCAGCTAGCTGGAAATGCCCTTTAAGATCCACTGCAGCTTCTGTTATGCACACTGATCTAAATCTTCAGTCAGTATGCAAAATCAAGAAATACTTCACTGCTGTCATGCAAGGTCTTTGGAGGGAATATTGAGGAATTCCCCTGGATGTGTCTTTCTTAGAGAATGAAAAAAGGTTGCTCTCATAAAGTTGACCTTTATGAAGAAATAAAGGGTGATAGGGAAATGAACAGATAGTCTGACAAATTCCTTCCCTTTTCCCTATTGAAACAGAAGATGAGTCAAAGATTTGTTTATCTTTGAAACTAGGATGTAACTGAGCATAGAAGATGTGTGTAAGATCTGCTGTTTCTTACTTGGAAGCAGCTCTCTTCAAAGACTGAGTAGGACTTCAAATACTGAATGTGGTCTTTTCTTTAGAGGTAGAAACTGGATAGGACCAGTTGCTAACCAAAGATAGTGCAATCATTAGTGTACCTTGTGGAAGATGAAATGGGCCCTTTCATTACTCATCCCAGAGATGCACTGCCATAGCAGTGAAAATACCAAAACTCCTCCTGTACTATCATATTCTTGTAAATGCTCAGAAGCAAAGTAACTGAAGTTATTCCTTGCTGTCTGTAGATTCCTGCTGGTGCAAAACTTGGATGCTTTTGTATCTAATAAAAGTATATTTAATCTCTGTTAAGTATATTTCATTTCTATTAAGTGACAGCTTAATGTGCAACAGAGGAAAATGAAAAAATTTCTCAAGTTTAAAAATTAATTGCATCAGGTATAATTAATATTATGGTAAGAAAAAAAATTTATTAATTGCCCATATAGCTTTGGTCTCCTTACACCATTTTAAAAGCAATTTCACCTAAACTCAATAAAACAGGCTGCAATAAGCAGAAAGTTTAGACAGGATTAATGACATTAGCTCAGTCTTTACAATGTTTGTTCTTAGGAAAGGTACCAAATTGATTATTGCCTTAAAGTACACTGCTCAGAGTTCAGTAACAACTTGAGTAATTAAGTGTGTAAACATAGACTTCTGTCCAAGTAACATGGAGTGCATCTATATTTTCTTATGGCCCTCTCTTTTCTTTAGACGACTTCAGAAAAATAACTTTGAGAATAGAAGAGTTCATTTGGAAGGAACCTACACCAACCCTCCTGTCCAACTGCAATATATGCTGGTGGATGTTGCCAGTATCATTGTGTGATGGAGGGTGGGGTCACACTGCAAATAAGGACTAATAAAAAACAGGGATGCATGTCAAACAAAATTTAATTAAACTGTGTAATTGCAGGCTCAGATAAACAGTAGCACAATGAAAGTGTTGTGAGTGCTCCCATAAAATGGTGTGATACATAGAACAGTTTGAAAAAGGCTCTCAGTTGTCTAGCCACAGTAATGTAGCAGTGGGTTCAAACAGATCAAGTGGGAACATGATAGTAGAAGGTATCAGTAAATTAGGCAGTGAGAAGATACCAAGGATGTAAAATGGAGGAAAAGGAAGTCAGCAGCAGAGGTGACCGGACTGCTGAGATCCCTCAACTCACGCTGTGTATGAGCTGGTTCTTTCACAGCCCAGGGGGCTCATGGCTGTGCTGCTTCCAGAGGCAGCTTGATCAGTCTCCATGCAGGCTCTCAAGGGCTGGCTCTAGCCACAGTACTTTGTAACAAGGACTTTTTCCTCTGTGGCTCTTCCTTTGGTGATGATTCATGATTTACTTCAAAAAGAGAGGGCTGCCGAGATGACAAATTTAGGTTGCAGATCCGCTGTGCAAATTAATTCTCTCTCTATGCAGTCTTTTCAATTTCCCAAGGCTCATCTAAGGAGGCTGCAGGGCAAAAAGAAGCAAAGAGAACAGTGTTGATACCCCAGAGATCAGTGTATGAAATGTGTTTAATCTGGTAAACCAGGTAAAGCTCATAAAACACCCTGAAGATGCTCAGAATTTCTGCATTATTTCCCTAGCTTATTTTTTTATTTATTTAAGATGTCAGTACTGCATTTGGAATATAGCCTACCTATCTCCTACAGAAGCCTTTCTTGCTCACATGGAATGAGTCAGGCACAGTCTGTGTAAAACACTTTGTGGTGCCAGACATGAGGCAGTGTAAGTCAAAGTATTTCTCGGCTTCAAAAAAGAAATGTTCTCTTGCCTAAAGTGAAAATGAAACGAAACCTCCAAAGGCATTTGCTGTTCCTCATGTACCTATCAAAGGGTATAACAGTACTGAATTATTTAGGTAACTTTCCCTATTAGACTGTGTTCTTTTATGAATCATTTCAAGTAGCTTGGGCCCTAACCATAAAATATCTTAGATATTCTAAAGACTTTGAGAATGGCTTAAAGGAAAGATTTTAGGTGAGTTAAAAATCTATAGCCTAAAAAATTCTGTGAACCTCAAATTGCATTTTAATGAAATAATCTTTTTAATCTTGACAGATGTGCTGATTTTGGCTAAGGAAGAGTTAACTTTCTTCACAGCAGCTGGTGTGGGGCTGTGTTTTGGATTCCTCCTGAACACAGGGTTGATAATAGAGAGATGTTTTTGTTATTGCTGAGTAGGGCTTGCACAGAACCAAGGCCTTTGCTGCTTTTCAGACTCTGGCAAAAAAGTTGGAGGTGCATGGGAGGCTGGGAGGAGACACAGCCAGGACAGTTGACCCAAACTGACCAAAGGGATATTCCAGACCATGTGACATCATGCTCAGTGTATAAAGTGTGGAGGTGAAGAAACAGGAAAGGGGGGACATTTGGAGTGATGGTGTTTGCCTTTGTTTGTCTTCCCAAATCACCATTACACATGATGGGTCCTGCTTTACTGGAGATGGCTGAGCACCTGCCTGCCCATGGAAAGCAGTGAATTAATTCCTCATTTTGCTTTGCTTGTATGTGTGGCTTTTGTCTTCCCTGTTACACTGTCTTTATCTCAATCCATGGGTTTTCCATCTTTTACCTTTCCAATTGTCTCCCTGATCCTGCTGGTTGGGGAAGTGAGTGAGCAGCTGCCTGGGAGTTGGTTGCTGGCTGGGGTGAAACCATAACAGGTAACTTAAAAAAAAAAAAAAAAAAGCTATACACTTGCCTGCCCCTCTCATTACACTAAAATGCCAGGTAAACAACTAAAGGGAGTCTAACTCAAGAATTAAATTGGTCCTTTTCTTTTTATCCTGTGCCCCAAGAGCTTCTTGAAGATTTGTTTCTTCTTCCCACTCTGCTGTTGAAAATTTTATTTTAAAACCAAATGACACCTTGATCACGGGTAAAGAGCAGATCTCTACTGCATGAAGCTTAATTAATTCAATTGTTCACTAAGTATGTCAAGAAAACCACAAAAAATAAAAGACAGATGTATTACCAGCTTTCAGATTGCTAACTGTAAATATTTCCGAACATTGTGTTAGCAAAGCATTATGCTGATTGGATATCTGAATTTGACTCTTACTAAAGTAAGTCTCTGATCAGTGGTCTCAAGAGTGTCCAGCAGAAAAATCTGTTTAGGTTTTCTTGCTAATCTTACATTAGTGAGAAATTAACAGAGGTAGGAAGTAATAATGGAATATTCTAAATATCATACCTTTAAAAAGTGATCTATTGCAACATGCAGTTGGAATTGAGTACTTAACATTCTGAAGCTCCTCAAACCTTCTTTAAAAGAAGGTGTGGTAATCACAAGGTGTGGTAATTGGAAAAATTAAGAAATGTTGATAAAAATCTCAAAGCTGGATGAAATGTTGATACATTATCTGAACTATCTTGTTTTCTGAAGCATTATTCCTAATACCTGGGTATCCCTTATAGCAGTTTGTATTGCCTCCTCTGAAAAAACCCCTCTGATGGTGGTTGCACTGATGGCCTGCTACAGTGTTCTTGTACAGTTTTAATATCTAATCTAAATATCATATGCTGCAAGTTACTACTTCCTGTTCTATCCTCTTCGAGTACTAAAAACATTCTCTTTGCAGAAGATTTTGCGTATTTTGAAGTATCTCCTTTGCCATGTCTGAAAGACTAATTTTCCCACCTTTATTCCAAAATTCCATCTAGAGTTTTGAGTCACTGCTCTTCACTAGACTTTATCCATGTGATTTGCCTCTTTCCAAAGTATGGACCTGGATTTTGAAGTGTGGCAGCTGTGGCCTTACAATCCTGAGCAGTGAAGGGATTATTCCTGTATGCCTTACATGCCACAATGGCACTTGCTTTTATCTGAAATAGAATGACATTCCTGATTTATCATTTTTAATCTACTGTAATCCCCAATGTACTACTACACAGCCAGTTATTCTTCATCCTTCTTTGGCTTCTTGATCCCTCTTGTTATTGACCTATCCTAGATCATAGATTAGCTCTATAAAATGTAACATACTGTATTAAATTCTTGGGTGGTTTGGGGTTTTTTTTTCCAATCTATTTGAATAATTGTGATGGTAAAATAAGTGAAGAACTGTAGCAGATTGTCTTTGAATGTTAGGAGTCATTTTATTTCATCCTTCCCAGATCAACTACAGTAAAGTGGATCCTGAAATAGTATAGGGAGAGAAGTAGTAGAAAATTGGGTTTGAATCTCTTCCAGTACTGTGTTTTTGTAATCAGAGTGATTTTTTCAATAGTTTCCTTTGCAGTTAACGAAACCAGCAGGAGACTGACTGAAAACAATCCTCAGTAGTGAGATGTGTGAAATGTCATATTTTGTTTGTTTTAAACTGTGTTGATAAATTCTAATTCCATTCAGAAAACTAGGTTATCTCCTTCACTGAAACAAATGGACCTATGAATTCTGAATTCAGTACAGGATATAATGGTATCTACTGATTAGTATGTTGGGGAAAACAGAGAAATGCAAACAGAGAAAAATACAGATTTTGTCATATGTTGAAAATATGCTAGTATTCCTTTTAATGAAAGCCAGAATTACATATTTTATTTGTTCATCAGGAGCAGTATTTCTAGGAAGTGTATCTCAGAAGTGTATCTCTTGCTGTACCTGTGACTGATGCGAGTGCATTATAAATGCATTTATCAGTGGAGAGGAACAAATGGTCTGTACTAAAAGCTCAATAATGTTCTGCATAACTGTTTGGTTTGGGGGGTTTGATGGTTTTCTTGTGGGGGGTGGAGATAGAAAAAATATTACTGAAGCCTTTAATGTTAAATTCTGTGTTCTATGAACAATCTAAATGGGGACAGATGTAAGTAAGAGCAACTAAACTTAACTAAGAACATAAGGTTAATTTTTAGATGGGTTTTTTGCTATTGTTTAATATGTTACAAATTTTGTAATGTTTCATAATACCTGAAGTGTTTGTGTGCCCACAAGTTTGGATGGCCTTTTCTTCAAATATATCACTTTGCCTCAAAAGCAATAGTAACTTTCACTAAATCTTTGCCTTATTTAACGATTTGTAAGGTCCTTCAGAAGGGCAGTTAAGTAGCTCTTGCAGAAAAAGAGAGTTACAGACCATGGCAAATGTGAGGCCTGAGTCAAGGCAGCAATTCAGTCCTGATCCCAGGCTTTCCCCTGTGCCTTTTCACAGATGAGATGCAGCTGTTGTGCCTCATCGAGCTCAGTCCTCTGTCCCACTTAAAAGCAATACATATGGATTTCCCGGCTGCTCTTTTTTATTGTGGTAGGTTCATTTTCCACTCACATTGTTCTCGGTTCCTGTGTCTCAGGTAGAAACCTGCACCACACATTCAGGTAACAGTCAGGGTTTCCTGTGTCCAGGAGGAAGCATTTCAGTCGAGACCTTCTGATGACCCATCTTCAATTCTTAGCCGATTCCAACCCTACTTAGAGTGTGTTTTTGTTCAGTTTAGAGGTGTTACATGCAATGCTTGGTTAAGATAACGCTGCTTAGATAAGATAACCCTGGTCCTCTCATTATGAACAAGAAAACATTACTACAAAAGAAAGCTGCTCAGACTGAAATTCTCAAGTAACTCCCTTAAATATTGGCATGTGGAACTCCAAAGAGAAAATAATGAATGGTGTATCTCTAGAAAAGAAAGGTTCCTTTGTAACAGAGCTATGGGGGCTTGAAGTTAAACACAGTTTGTCTTCTTTCATCCTCTGAGAGTATCAAAGGCTGTAAAGTAAGATGACAAAGAGGTTCTGTGTATGCATGTCTATGAAATGGACTTACTGAGCATATGCACCTGTATTAAATGCATTTGCAGAACCCCATCACATAAAAAGTCCTTCTTATCTGTGAAATCAGGATTTGCTGAAATTGTTGAAAGTAGTCTCTCTATAACTCTTGGTGGCAATTTTCCCCTTTCAGCAAATAATGGGTCTGAATTACTTATTATTTAGTGGATGTTAGCTTCCAGCTTTACTAAATACTTTTGGTCTTCACCATTCTGTATTTTTTTTCATCTAAGTAGGGGAATAAAACAATGACCTATTCATTGGACACCTAAGTGGTCATTCAGGTTTTGAATTTGTATTTGGTTTTTTTTCAGGTCTCTTCACAGCAAAAGAGCACCTTGCAAGAAAGCAGAACTTTACAGAACTTTTCTGATAACATGTAAGTGATTTTTTTTCTACTTCATGTAGGCTAATAAACCTAACTTGGCAGTGCATTTCATGGAATCATATCCATGACATCTGCCCTGTGCATCTCATCTATCCATTGAAATCAAGTTGCTAGCATTTAGATGCATTGTTTTCAGAAGAATCAATGAATGTACACCAGCTAAATTCAGCAACTTAAAATAGTTGAGAGACTTCCAGGAGGAGCTTGCTGTGTTTCAGTTTGTGCCTATTGCCTCTTGAACACCACTGTGAAGAGTCTAGGTTCTTTACATCCTCTCATCAGATATCTATAAACACTGGTAAGATCCCCTTCTCCACACTAAATACTCCGCCTGTTCTTGTATGAGAGATGGTCTGGTCCCATTTTCATGGCCATTCAGTCTTGTTGACCACCACAGTCTCCAGACCTTGTGCTGCAAAGCTGCTTTTCGGCTGGGTGACCCCCAGACTGGTTAGTGTGGTTATTCTCCCCAAGTGCAAGATTTGACTCTTCTTTTGTAACACTTCAGTGTTTAAAATTTGCTTATTATTACTAGAATTTGTTTTAATGCTGAAATTTGCATAAATCTTTCTAGGTACACTGACATGAGTCCTTTAAAACCTACAGAGGTATCTGTGTTCGTTTTTAAAAGAACCCACAGCATTACAATACTGATTCTTTTCCATCACTGTTGGATATATATCAAATCTTCAGTGTTGGACTTTATCTCTTCAAAGCCAGAAAATTGTAACTGCATGAGTAGAACTTTAAAAAAGAAATTAAAGGAAGAATTTTAAAAATTGACATGCTTAAAGAAAAGAGAATTAAAGTGGCAATACATGTCAATTCTGCATTCCAGGCTTCTTAAGTGGAGATAAGTGTTTTTGCAGGTGTTTTTTACAACTTTGGAATGTGGGCTATCAAACCTGCTGTGTAACTTTCTATTCCAGTGCTGAATCTGTCTGGAAAGTATGATTAGAAAGCTTTTGGACATGCATATTAAAAACTATTTTAAAGGCAAATTAATGCTTACAAAACAGAATGTACAATTATGAATCTTTTTCTCTATAAAGAGGAATTTTTAAGTGTAAAGATGCATTTGGTGCTTTAACTTGGTATATTGGAAATAGGTTGACTGAACATAGCACTTCTATTTGAGAGTAAAAAAAAAAGGAAGGATTTAGAAGATGGATAATAACATTGAGGGGTATGGATTAAAAAGCATCTGTAGTATACATCTAGTGAAGCACACTAATTCAAAAGGCAATAGTCCTTTCTGTATCTTCAGTGGAATGAAACCTTGAAATCCTGTGCCAGAACAGAAACATTCAGGTATAGATCTCTGGACCTGAACATTTAAAACAAAACAAAAAAAAAGTTACTTTTTGTGTTTAGCCTTTGAGGCAATTTTAGAAAGAGCTTTCTGAGGACTGACATTCTCTGGTGAACTATTCAGGCGAAGGTATTTTTCAAGAACAACTAAATACATGCATTTCTTAGAAATAACAGTAAAACAATTCCTCTGTCCCACGGCATTAGGTCTTAGAAAACACCCTCTGGCTGCAGAATTATTCTGCTGATGCTGTGCTTCACATGAAAATGCAGGGAATGTTTCTTCCTGAAACAAATGCCACACAAAACAGGACTGTATGGGTGTCTTACCAACAGCTTGCTGTCCTAGCATGGGGTGCAGTGCTGGTTTCATTTCATGTGTAGAACATTCTCCAGTTATGACAAGCTCAGCTTTGGCATAGGCAGTCGTAGCTAAATTTAATGGTGAAAGTAGGGCTATAATGATTTATTTAACACAGATCAGACTCTGCTGTGCTGAACCTCACATTTTTGCTATTGCTGGCCTTACTGCTTCTGATTTCATGTTGATGTTAATGATTCCGTGTTTATACATTAAAGTCATTAATGAATGAAAAATTGAAGTCCCTTTTCCTCTAACTTCTGCTACCATTATCCAGAAATCACCGTTGCTGTGAAGAGGTTGCCCAGGTACTGACGTAACACTTAATAGAAAGAAAGAACTAATATTTGGGGTTTTTGCATTTACTGGACTATTTGTCTTCAGGTTTTACTACTGTGAAGGAATTGAATTAGGAGCCAACAATCAAAGTATTAATAATTTTCTTGTACCAACATCTAGCTCCTCTGACTAAGAACTTTTATTCAGTTTTAGAAATCAGCATATTGAGCTGAAATCAAATTTTGTCACGGGAAGCTCCTGCTGAAGCAGGGTCCTAGCAGGACCCACACCGAAGCAACCTGCTTCTGAAGAATTGCACCCCATGGGAAGGCGTCACGTTGGAGAAGTTCACGGAGAACTATCTTCTGTGGGAAGGATCCTACACTGGAGCAGGGGAAGAGTGTGAAGAGTCCTCCTTCTGAGGAGAATGGAGCAGCAGAGACAACGTGTGATAAACTGACTGCAGTCCCCCAGTCCCTATCTCCCTGCAGTACTGCGGGGAGGAGGTAGAGCATTTGTGAGTAAAATAGAGCCCAAGTAGGGTTTTTTTTCATTATGCTACTCTCATTTGATTGGTAATAAATTCAAATAATTTTTCCCCGAGTTGAGTCTGTTTTGCCCATGAGAGTAACTGGTGAGTGATAAGTGTCCTTATCTCGATCCATGAGCCTTTCTTTCGTCTCCCCTGCCCAGCTGAGTGCAGTGACAGAATGACTGTAGCCAGCACCTGGCATCCAGCCAGGGTCAACTCACCACACGGTTAGTTAATCTGCGTTATACATTAACTGTGCCAAAATTAAAAAGAACATTTGCACCAGAAAGAGTGTAAAATTTCAGGCCAAAGTTGCATCAATGTGCTACTCATCACAGTAAGGCCAGCTTGGATCCAGAAATGATGCAGATACATATTTCTGCATGCATGCCTGTGTTGAAAGAGGGGCAGGTAAAACCAAGGGTGATATAATACATAGAGCAGAAAAATATCATTTATCATCATGAAATGAGGGGACAGGAGATAGGAGATTTTTGCAAGGAATTAGGAAGAATGGGGCAAGAAATATAAGCCAGAAATTACCAAAGAAAATTATGGGGCAAATCAGTGCATCACTATTCAGGTTTTGCTACTGGCACTTCACCACTAATGGCAGTCAGCTAGGTCTCTATGTGTGCAGGGGTTTCTCCTTCAAAAATACAAGATGGGAATAGAAATACAGGATAGGAACATAGCAGTTGTACAGTACTTACAGAAATACACCTGGATTAAGTCTAGAAAGAGCATTTCTTTTGTAGCTGAAGATGTGAATTTGATCAGCCTAAATATGAACTAAAATTGTGAGACTTCTGTGACCTTTAAGCTCCCACTAGTATTTAGCATTTCACCCTGTCTTCTCTCTACAGTTTCATCAAAAGACAAAATTATTTCGGTTTCTCAGGAATCAAGTGGAATATGTTACTTTTATTTACCTCAAATACCTAGCTGTTAAGAACACAGCAATGGCTATTGCCCAGCACACTGCTATCTCTTCCCAGACTTTTTGTAAGCACTTGTACCTTGAGAGTTCAGAAAAATAATTTTCTATCACCTTATTAGAAATAACAATTTTTCCCTTCTAATTAGTACACATCATACATTTCTGCCATCTAAAATAACAGCAAATGCTTTAAAGAATGAAGAGTTTTATTGCCACCTGGTGGGAGTCTTGTGTGTAACACATCTAATTACAGACACGTTTGGGAAGATGTTGAAATACCTCAAGCTGACCAACAGCATCCTGCAAGAATACAGTCTAACTACATCTGGCATCATGAGAATAATTAGATTATTTCATTTTCTAAGAAAAACCAGCATTATTAAAGAGCTGTAACCTGTCCCTACACTCCTTTTAATGTCAGGTAAAGGCACTGTTAAAGTTAGTAAATTCCAGTTATTTTGATGTTAATCAACACAGTTGAAATACTGACATGTATAAATAAAATCTGAACAAACTTTCAAATATGAAATATAGTAGAGAAATATAATTTTCATATTATATATGAAATATAGCAGAAAAATTGTATTTAAAAGTTTTTGGGAAGATAGCTTAATGGACAAAGAACAGAGGTTTAATTATGCAGTTTAAATTGACTGAACCCTTTCTCTTTATTATTTTATGTAACTGATAATGAATAATGTGAACTTTGCAGATAATAATCCTGAAATTCTCCATTTAATAATTCCTTCACACAACAGAAGGAGGGGATGCCATCCAGAGGGACCTGGGCAAGCTCAAGAAGTGGGTCCAGGAAAACACCATAAATTCAACAATCCAACTGCAAGGTGCTGCACTGAAGTCAGGGCAATCCCAGACATGAGTCAAGACTGGCAGGAGGATTCACTGAAGGAAGACCGTCAGAGCAGGACTCGGGGGTTCTTGTGGACCAAAATCTGGACATGTCACAGCAATGTGCACTTAGAGTCCAGAAGGGGGACCCTGTACTGGGCTGCATCTAAAGGGGCACAGCCAGCAGGCTGAGGGAGGTGATACTCCCCTCGAGAGACCTTACCCAGAGTGCTGTGTCCAGATCTACAGCCTCCAGCAGAAGAAAGATGTGGACCTGTTAGGGCAGGTCCAGAGCAGGCCACAAAGAAGGCTGGAGCACCTATAGTGCAGGCAGGCTGAGAGCTGGGATTGTTCTGCCTGGAGAAGGCTCTGGGTAGACGTTGCAGCACCTTCCAATACCCGGAGGGGGCTTACGAAAAACATGGAGAGAAACCTTTTATACAGGCCAAGTGATAGGACAAGGAGGAACAGTTTTAAACTGAAAGAGGGCAGGCTCAGATTAGATATCATGAAGAAATTCTTTACTCAGAGGTTGGAGAGGCACTCAAAGAGGTTGCCCAGAAAAGTTGTGGATGCCTCATCCCTGGATGTGTTCAAGGCCAGGCTGGATGGGGCTCTGGACAACTCGATCTAGTGGGCGGCATCCCTGCCCATTGCAGGGGTGTTGGAACAAGATGATCTTTAATGTCCCTTCTGAGACATTAATGGCATTCTAGGGTTTTACGAGTGTGCAAAGAGAATTCACCTTACTTGGACATGGAATGTTAGGAAGCGGTTACCACAGCAAGTCCTGCTTTCTGACTAAACCCCCCAAAGCCACAATATGACAGAATTTGATCTGCCCTAATACCATTATTTCCTGACAGAAATTAAATTTTCAATGTGACAGTTTTGCACATTTTTGAAACCTTAATTAAATTCTGCATAATCTCTAGTACAGAATTCTTTTACATTAAACATGCCTAAAACTGAGATGTAGCAAGGCAGTTCTTCAGACAGCAATTCATATGTAATGTTTTGTGTTTGGAGAACAACATGTCCATGTTTGCTGCTGTGTAGCAGGTGGAGTCCTGGGAAGGACAGAATGTAGTTTATAGGAAAAAAAATCCAGGGTCTTTTGCAAAGTATTGACAGTTCATATTTCAAGCCATGTGAACTTGTCTGAAAAAGGAATGGTCATCTCTATTTGTCCAAAGTAAGCCCAAAATTACTTCCTTCTGAAATGTGGGAATATGCTTATAGCTTTAATTTTTAATAGTCAAGGATTGAATTCTCTTTAACTACCAAATTGCAATTTAACACTGCCAACCATCAATAATATTTCCTGCTAACTTACTTTATATAATGATCTGCTTCACTTTTTTCTCCTGCAATTTTGGAGAAACCAAACAGAAAAATCTTTACTTTAGAGCTCTTTTTTCCCCCCTAATTCATGCAAATTGTTCTCCAGAAGAAAGGAGGAAAATGGTCACTCCAATGTACTTGGGTCAAGAAAATATATGTAATGTATTGATGTAAATTTTTATCTGTTGAAGTTAATTCATCATAGCTAGGGTCAGGGCTTGAAGAATCTGTATATTTTACAGCAGTTCTTACAGAAATTGTTGCATCACTGTCTTCTGATTTGTACCTCTCATACAAAGTTCAATGCAAGGCTTCAGAAAGTAAAAGCAATCTCTTGCACTTGGGGATGCTGAAAATTACCTGCCCTGTTACCAAACGTATCAAACCATTCATGGAGTTTTTGATAAAACAAAAATCTGATCAAAATGGCACAGAAATTAAAAATCTCTAAATTCTTTATTTGGTATGGCTGAGGGAATGTTTCTGGCTTCATGGTTTCCTGTTCCTGTTTTGCATGCTTAAAATGTGTCATACAGACAGATGGCACACACACAAGTGCCCCCTCAAGCCGGTAACGGTATGAACACGTACGAAGTTTTGTGTGCGCTGCCTTGGATCCCCTGCATTGTCTCATCCAGTCACACTAGAGGTCACTGTGAGCAAAAGATGGAGCTAGACTTGCAAAGGCAAGAACACTGAAGGATCGATTTACAGGCCAAAATTTGTGGCATACTTTCCAATTTGAAAGGTTGACGCAAACCCATCTGTGTTAAATACGTTATTTGAGGGGGACCATGGTACTTAATGTAACCTCATTTACTGACAAACTACTTACAAACTGTTGAGTAAGAAGTTATTCCTATGAAGAAATCCTTAGTGCTTGAATACATCCAGTTCAATCTTAGACCAAATTTAATCCCTGGCAACACCAAACTGATTCATGATAAGAGTTCCAGACTTCATTGATACTTGTTGCTGGTTTTTTTATGTATAAAATTTTAGGTACTATACTTTCCCGCTAGGAAAACTGCCCTGCTTTCCCTAGACAGTAGCAGAACAGTCCAACTTTGATTCAAATGCTGCTTCCAGAGTTAAGGGAGCTAAATCCCATTTGTATTGTGGATTAGGAATGAAATCAGTAGCTGTCTCAGAGTGAAGTTGTGAATAGAACAAATCTAGAACATTCAAGGAACTGAAAGAGGAGTGCACTCCCCTTTACCTGTTCCAGGGAATGCATCCAACCCAGGGCTTGCCTCCTGAAAGCTGCTGTGTGAGACCTCCACAGCCTTACAAATCACCTGCATATGGTTGTACCTGTGCCCGGTTTTAAAAACTTTTCCTCTTTCACAGTACATGTCCACAATTAGAAAAGATGGCTGAGCAGCAAGTGCAAAACTGAACACTTGATGCCACATAAATCACCTATAGCTTCCTTTGGTGTAGGTATTCATATGAAAAGGAAAATGTTAACCGTTTCCTCGTAGCTGAGAGAGCTAATGGGAGAATGAGTGATGCTTTTCTATATAAAGCAGTGATGGTGAACAATACTTTTGTGCTGCCACTCAGAGTATTTGGCACAAGGTCAGTGTAATAAGGAGAGACCAAAAGAGCAGTGGACAGGGAATGATGCTCACGTTACCCTACATACTTTAGTGCATGAAAACAGTACTTATGTGTAAGCTACTCCAACCCTGAGGTGACCAGAGGCATATTTAATATGCAGATTTGTGAAGAGTCTTCATCACCATCTTCACAAAACTCCTCAATGCCTACTTTTACCTGCTTTTTGTGCCCACTTTCTTGTGTTTTTCCTTCTGTTTCCTCCCACCCTCACCTGTTATTAACTCTTTCTACTGTAAATCCATCCAAATGGCACTAACATTTTAGTTGTTCACATCATATGATGATTCTCTGGATTCTGTGTCCCTTGTCTCAGTATGCTTAATGTATTATGCTCTTTTGGGCAGAAAATACTTCCCACTTTAGATTACACACTGTTTTAAAAAATCAAAATTAAAAAGAAATCTGTTTTTGTGGTTCTTAGTCTAATGAAACAATAATATGCTCATGAGGGATGCTGCAGCTTTTATTGCATTAATATTATGGTGATGTAATGATTCCATCAATTAAATTATACTGTTAAAATGGGTGTAACAGAGTAAACAACTAAACCTATTATTTTGAAATAACAGCTCTTGTCTTAATTGGTAAGATGTGGCAAGAAAAAAAGAGATTATATTTGAGACAAGTTTTAGGACAGGTTACTTAGCATCACTCAGACATTTTCATTTCCATAATGTACTTCCTTTCATAACTACTGAAGATGCACATGGCATTTTTCTATTAATTTTTCAGCTCTTCTTCTCTTGCAAGAGCACTGCTGACAATATTTTTGCTGGGGTTAACGTATTCCAAAACCATCCAGAGTAACTATGCCGAATCTGTTTCTAAGTGTACCGGGGACTAAAGAAATGGGCTCTTATTCAGAGGTGTTGTGAAAAGCATACGGAGCTGAAGGCTGTTCATTGGAATGAATCACACTTCATGCAGGTCTGTTTTCTTGGATGATCACTGCTTTCTCTCTTCCTTTTGGGAAGTGTGATTAAACAGTTTTTCCTCTGGACTGATGAGAACCTACTTGTATGCCAGCAATGCTATAAGTGTGATTTATTTCAGTAATATAGGTAAATCAGTTTGAGTTGATGGATTTAATAATAAAATATTGTGCTTAAATGTTGCATAGCATAATCTTTTGCTGTTACAAATTAATTCTCTAGAAGACAGACTTTTCTTAAACATTTCAATACTAAACACATGCCTAGATACAAAAATACAAACCTCACAACAGAATGTGAAAATGTCAGTTTATATTACATGCAGTTTAACAGAGGCAACATATGAGTTGCTCAGATTATTAGACATCCCAAGTATATTTCTAGAACTCATTGATGATTATATGGAAAAGCAGTTAATTTCAGCCTGTACCTCAGTACTGCACCT
Organism: Pomatostomus ruficeps; assembly: GCA_013400735.1. Classification (NCBI taxonomy): domain Eukaryota; kingdom Metazoa; phylum Chordata; class Aves; order Passeriformes; family Timaliidae; genus Pomatostomus; species Pomatostomus ruficeps. The sequence goes on along the minus strand of VYZT01007720.1, from coordinate 22,228 downwards.
CAGATGTTCAGACACTGATTGCTACTATATTTCATCCTCTCGAGTAAAAAATGTTTACAGAAATCAGCTAAAGTCAAACATCACTCTGTAAACCTTCAAAATACTTGTAAAATAATTTTTGATTCTCTAATACAGAAAAAATTGCTTTTTTATTTTGTTCTTATTGCAACAAGGTTGGGGGTTTTTTTGTAATCTGGACTGACAGCAACCTCATGCAGTTAAACAAGTGTCTAGTTCTGGACTCCCTAGTACAAGGAACATGGAGGCACTGGAGTCAGTCCAACAAAGGCCACTAAGATGATGCATGGGCTGGAGCATCTCTCCTATGAGGAAAAGCCAAAAAAGCTGGGCCTGTTGTCAGAGACTGAAATGTTACAGTCCATGGCTTAAACATTGTTATGAAGGAGTTTTGCCCATTATGGGAAAACTGTGTGAAGAAGCTGTGACCACCAAAGCCCACCCCACAGTAAACAGGCCTCCTGTGTGCAGCCTTGGACTGTGAGTTAAGCTGCCTAAGGGAACCGGAGATAAGATAAGGTGACAATATTGCTCAATCATCTCAGGTCTAGGGAAAAGCAAACAAGGCTGAGAGAGAAGAATGCAGCCACAAGATAGCCAAANTCTGGACTCCCTAGTACAAGGAACATGGAGGCACTGGAGTCAGTCCAACAAAGGCCACTAAGATGATGCATGGGCTGGAGCATCTCTCCTATGAGGAAAAGCCAAAAAAGCTGGGCCTGTTGTCAGAGACTGAAATGTTACAGTCCATGGCTTAAACATTGTTATGAAGGAGTTTTGCCCATTATGGGAAAACTGTGTGAAGAAGCTGTGACCACCAAAGCCCACCCCACAGTAAACAGGCCTCCTGTGTGCAGCCTTGGACTGTGAGTTAAGCTGCCTAAGGGAACCGGAGATAAGATAAGGTGACAATATTGCTCAATCATCTCAGGTCTAGGGAAAAGCAAACAAGGCTGAGAGAGAAGAATGCAGCCACAAGATAGCCAAAGGCAGCAGCTGTCCTGAAAATCACCCCCGGCTGGGTTTGGGTTGGGGAGGCCATGGCTCACAGGCTTATCTGCTGAGGCCAGGTTTGCACAGGCTGCCCCCCAGCCAAAGGGGGAGGAGAAGTTTTGAGTGTGTGGAGGAACCTCTGGTCAGAGGCAGTGAACACCCATCCTCCCTCAAACTGGCTCAGCTGTGAAAGCCCCCATCCCAGGAAGGCCACATCCACGGGACATGGATGTGAGGGGCAGCTGAGGGGGTGTCCTAATCCATCAAAGACCCCCAAAGTACTCCCCAGACTGATTCCTGAGGCCTTGCACCAGACCACTGCATGTGATGCAAAGGGATGCAACAGATGCAGAGTCTGCTGCAAGAGACTGTGTCCAACTTGCCCTCGCTTGGGGAGGTACCTGGGCATTCCCACCTGGCACAAATGGGTATCAATCCATTGAACTCTGTGGTTTCAGGGGACCCTCACCACCAAGAACACCAGACGGAAAGGATCAACAGGACACCACTGGGATCCACAGAGTGGTAATATTTTCTACTTAATCTGTCTCTATCATTATCTTTCTCTCCCCCCAGCTCTTTTCTCTCTTTCTTTCTTTCCTCTCATTTACTGTTAAATAAAATCCATACTACTGACTTTGGTATATGGTCACATTTGCACCTTAATTCAGGCAGAGACATCTCATTCTAAAAATTCTAGGAATCTGATCTTAAGACCTGTTCAGCCTGGAGAAGAGAACACTCAGGGGGATCTATCAATGTACATAAAGACCTGAAGGGAGAATGCGAAGAGGACAGAGCCAGGATCTTTCCGGTGGTGCCCAGTTACAAGACCAGAGGCAGTGGACACAACTGGAACTCAGGAGGTTTCCTCTGAACATCAGGACGCACTTTTTTTACTGGGTGACCAAGCACCGGCACAGGTTGCCCAACCAGGTGATGGAGTCCATCCTTAGAGGTGCTCTTAAAGCCATCTGGACATGGTCCTGGGCAACCAGCCCTTTATGAGCAGGACTGAAGAGCAGCTGACCTCAGGATGTCCCTTCCAACCACAACTATTCTACTGATGCCATGAGTCATTACTGAAATTTAAATAGGTGCTGTGCCATGTTATTACAGTGCTTTCATGTTTCTTCTCTGTAGCTGTAACCATTTACAACTGTGATAATGTCAGATGGGAACTCATCATTTGTGATAAAGTAAAGCTAAAGTGAAATTCGTGGAATTGATAATGGAAGTTGTCATCATGCCTGAGTTTGGTTTACCCTCCGTAATGTTATCTGTGTTTATATAACACATGTGAGTATATAAGCTGTGCGTGTCAATTCATGTACTGCAAAAGTTTAGTTGGCCTTAACTAAGGACCTGATGAAATTCAGCAATGGCACTAATGTGCATCTTCAGTGTAGGATCAGACATAAGCAACCACAGAATATTTTGCATGAAGCCTTGCTGTTAGGTGGGTTAGTAGCCAGTGTGGCAATTTTACCCTTGAGCTGAGCTCCTCTAGAATGGCTTCTGCCATGTGTGACTGTGCCTGTGCTGGAAAGGAGCAGGGGAGGCTTTATTTTACACTTCCTTTTTACTTACTTTTCCAGCTACCACCCTCATTTCCACCTGTTCCCTAAGCATGTTACATCCGTTAAGCAGTGTATAAAATAATACCTTGAAGGAAATGTGAAGAGCAGGGGGAACAGACTGCAAGAGAACTTTGTCATATCAGAGTTAAGTCATACTGTCAGTCTAAAGAAACAACTAAACAGCTTAACACATGGCTGGCACTGCATGTTCCTGATGAAACCACATTACACTCAGTCTGAAGTGATCTTCTTAAAAGCATATGTAGGTTTTTTTCAAATTTATTTTGAAGAAAACAGAAGCTTAACAACTACGTTTGTTTAAACTTGTTTTGTGTAAAAAAAAAAAAAGTCATACCTTCCAAGGCAAGAAAATAATGACACTGGGAACCACATTTTTGTGTGGGGATTAAAAAAACTCAACAGGTAGTGACCAAGAAGATCTGACTGATTTTTAAAAGAATGAAAGCTCCGCATGATCTCCTGCAAACCTGGAACTTGTGAAAAACAACAAAGTAACTTATATGAATGACTGAAGTTTAACTTTCATCTCCTACATTGCATTTATAGGTTGCTTGTTTGACTGGGATTTTAATTAGCTATTCAAAATACCATATAGGGACTTCGGCTTATTTAAAGTAGCTCGAAAATAAAAATAATTTCGAAAAAGTAGTAAGTTCACCATCAAAACAACAGCAACACTTGCACGTAAGTTTACAGCTCGCTTCCTGCCCAGAAGCCTTCCCCATATGTGGCAGAAATGCTGGTAGATGTAACTAGTACTACTGCTGCTAGCAGTAACTTAGAGGGCATTTACAAAAAATCTGTTACTCCGTTACCGCCCTTTTCCCCATTCCCTTCGCTCCTGTTGCTCTGTACCGAGGAACGCCGAGCTGGGGGCAAGGTCGGATGCAGCAGCGGGGCTCGCTCACACCGACCCTTCCGCGGCTGTACCGCCGGAGCGGGGCTGGACCGCACCCCGGCCCCGCACCCCAGCTCCGCATCCCGCACCCCGGCCCCGCATCCCGCACCCCGGCCCCGCATCCCGCACCTCACACTCCGCACCCCGC
>VYZT01007720.1:0-18033 GCA_013400735.1 Pomatostomus ruficeps | reverse complement strand
GCTCCCGACTGGGAACGGCTGGCGGCGGTAGGTGCGGAGTCACCGCCGGCAGCGCGGCGTCACCGCGGTGGGTGCGGAGTCACCGCCCGCTGGCTTGTGAACAGCCCGGAGGAAAAGTTGGTGGTGCCCTTTGTAGACAAGCGCAGAGTGACTTTCGGGACGGGAGTGCTTTTGTGAGCTGGCTGACAGCGAGGTGAGCTGCCGCTCACGGCAGTGCGGGAGGTGCCGGTGGTGCCCTTCTGGAAGGAGCCGGCCCCGTCCGTGCGCGCATCTCCCGCGGGGCGCCGCGGGCGCGGCCTGGCTGCGCTCGCCGTCCCTCTTACAAAGCGCTAAGGTCAAGTTTAAAACTGGAGGCACAGTAACTTTTGTGATTGTATAATGGTTAAAAATACTCATGCTGGTTTACTGGGAAGGTATTTTAATCTCTGTGTTTTCCGAGGACTGTTTGAAGGTTGAACTGAACTGTGTTGGTATATTTATAACTTGATGTAGAAACATAATACAGAAACGCATTTACTTGTATCAGTAAAATATTTTCTGGTTTAAGGAAGCTTAATTTTGGCAGCCAGATTGTCAAATTACAAGAAATATGTTTGGCAGTGATGACATTGCAAGTACTCTTAGCACCCTGTCATGATTTTAGTGTCCTTTGAGTGGAAAAAGTTGTTGGTCTTTGGTTTTGGCTATACTGCTTTCATTTTTACAAAGACATCTTCAGGTAGGTATACTGAATTAATTCTGTATTTTTATGGCCAGATATCTTCTACTATGCTCCTTCCAAAATGTCTAATTTGAGGGAAGTTGCTCTTAAGCAGCAACAGGTACTATGTGTTATGCTGTGCATAACTTGCTACTTCTGTCTTGTGAAACCAAAACCTTCAGTAGGCATTTTTATGCAAGTTTACTTATTTAGGGAACCTTTTACTACAGAGCAGAGATCTCCTCATTCTTTTTGAGAGGGTGTACAGTTAAAAGGCATTCTCGTGTAAGGCCTTTCCCTCCCTGCCACATATGAATATTTTTTTTAATTGGGATATAAAGGTAATTAAAGTTAGCTTATTTTGAGTCATGGGTATTTAAGTTGGTAATGTCTAAAAACACCATCCTTGGTGGTGTCCCTCCTCCGATTTCCCATGCAGAGTTTTACATCTTCTCCTCCCTTGCCTTCTCATCATTACTTTCTTTCTCTCTCTCCTGATTATGTGATGACAGTTAACCAGGCCTTTAATATGAAGTGAATTTTTCTGTTATAGACTTGTCCCTAAAAAGTTAGGGGCTAGTCTTTATTTCTAGCATGTATAAGAAGAACATTAAATTCAAAGAAGTCATTTATCTGCAGCATTTACAGGATTGATTAATTAGTTTTAGCATTTATTTACACTTGATACCCAGTTATTATTAGTTAGAGAATAAAGCTGTTGCTGTTCTGGCACAATGCTGTATATATGATCAGACTCAGTCAACTATAGCTGCTCATGCTTGGAATTATTGAAGAATGTATAAATAAATCTTCAAGTTACTATCAGCCTTCTTGCCCTTTTTGTTCACCTAATTATACAAATAGATTCAGATTTCAAATTTTTATTCAGTTTTAAATTGTAACACTGCTGTCTCATAATTAATCATTATTTTCTTCTTTAGCAGCTAAAATGAGTTCAGGTCCGGAGCTCTCCTCAAGTCCCTCTCACCCCCAGCAGCATCTTGGAAGATCCCAGCTAAATGCTGCTCCTGTGGACCATAGTGAGAACAGTCAGAGATCTGGAACATCTTCAACAGATTCTGCAACTTCTTCAGTTCCTGGCTACTCCCGTAGCAGGGAGAAAACGGAAAAAAGGGGTAAGTATGAAAGCAATTCTTATGCAAAATTGGCTTACATTAAAGGTTGGGAGATTATTGTGTGTATATGTATTCTAAACTCTATTTAAAGACACTGTAAAGTAGGAAAATAAATTTCTCCAATCTCTTTTAACCTGTTGTAGTAGAAGAGGCTTTTCTACTGCAGCTTCCTTTGTGCATATTTGCAGGTTTTCCTATCTAATTTTTCAGGTTTGTACAAAGCAATAGGAAAGAAGTTTGTTTGAAAAATTGGTAGGGAGAATTCATTAAATTTAGCATAATAATGTTTCAATTTCATTTCTTTATTTGGCTAGAAGTCATATGAATAATGAATTAGTATGAATTCTAATGTGGATGCATAGATACACTGTAATGTAGACTGAGGGAATAATAAGCTGGTACATGAAGCTGAAATTGAAGTTAATATTAGCAGTAAGATAAGAATTTGGATTTACAGTCATGATACACCGTGAAAGGCAGAATGACAGGATTCTCCCTCATTTGCTGAGAAACCATTGAGTTTCAAAGATTTTGGAAACTGATGGAATGAGAGAAATGTCTTGTGTGAAATGTGGAACAAAAAATACCTGGCCCCTGTGTTCATCCGCTGAGTTCCAGTTTTAATTCAGTTTGTAATGTAACAAGAGGTCTTGCGCTCAAGATGTAGCAAACCTACTGCTCTTTAACTTTCTTTAAAACTGGACTTTTGATTGTGAAACTGCTTATGTACATGCCCTTATACTCACAAATATGAGTCTCTCTGTTGAAGGTAATAATGCTGTCTAAGAGTTTAAATTATTAAATGCATGAATATGTGTGTGGCACATACCAGATGCAACTGAGCTCTGCACATAGTTCAGGCCAATATTACGGCTGTGTTCAGCAAATCTATTGTTTGCATCTAATTCACAACTAGAAGTTGTGAATTAGATGCAAACAAAAAATTCTCCTCCATCTGGAACAGGGAACCTAGAAGTTGGAACTTCTGGGTTCCCTGTTCCAGATGGAGGAGAATTTTTTGGGGGTGCCTCAATTTCTAGCATGCCACAGTGTTCAGTATCAATTTTGTCATCTAGCCCACCTGTAAAAGAATTGAGAGATTATGGAGATTTGATACTTCTAACATTAATTACATGATTGTTAATATGGAGTTAGTGCTAATACTTATGTTTTCTTTCTTCATTTTCCAGTTTCTTAGTATGCTTCAACAGGGAAAGAATAGCAACTATAATAGGCATATGTTATGAAGTTATCTTGGGCTTGGTTATACTATGATTTGAAAGAGCAATACATAGGTTTCTGTTGTTGGGTCCCACATTCATGCAAGATTCTGGAAATCAGTACAAGCTTTTTAGTGGTGTTTTGCACATAGGTTCTCTCAGGTATTCTTCTCTAGCTGATTTGGAGATTTTCTTACTCTACACAAATACTGGACTTTTAAAATCACACTGATTTTTGTCTTAGTTCTCTTTACAATCCTGTGCATTTGCTAATGATCCCTACCTATGCAGTGTTGTATTAAAGATGCTGCTTATTTGTGCTCCTATTAAAAGGGGCTTTTGAGCATTGATGTATTTCTCCATTTCAGTTGTGACTCGTTCCTCATTACTTTAAATCTCTTTCCATTAGAATATTTTTGGTGCCTGCTGCCACTGTCATTGCCCTTCCCAGGCCCTTCTGAATATAAGCAAGTATTTAACACAGCAGAACGAGCTACCATTGCCATCGTGTCTTGCTGGAGTCTCTAACAACCAAGATTTTAGTGGATTTACATAGAAAATATCTTCAATAACACATAATACAGTATTTTCTTATATCACAGAATCACAGAATGAACTAGGTTGGAAAAGACTTTGAGACCAAGTCCAATCTATGACCTAACACCTCCTCATCAACTAAGCCATGGCACACGTCCAGTCTTTTTTTAAACACATCCAGGAACAGTGACTCTACCACTTCCCTGGGCAGACAATTCCAGTGCCCAATCATTCTTTCAGTGAAGAATTTTTTTCTGATGTTTTCCCTGGCACAGCTTAAGACTGTGTCCTCTCATTCTTTGGCTGTTTTAAGAGTTACACCATTTGTCACAGTGCTAATAGTTTCTAGAATGGGAAACTTTATTAAAGGAAAGGAAGTTCTGGTCATCAGAACTTAAAAATGGGCCTTTTAGTAGGACTTCAGAAAGAAGTGCAAATAAAGATACAAATTCAAGGATGTACATGCGAAAACAAATACAAAATTAAGTGGTACCTCAAACAGAAAATTGGCACATCAGTTTTCAAAATGTTTGAACTGACAGAGATGTTCCTTGGAATCACTATAGTCTTTATCAATATATAACATTCAGGTTGCTGGTAGGTCTAGGGAAAGTGCAGGATTTGGACTCTGAGCCATAGTTTGGTTGGTTTGGTTGTATGGAAGGAAATATGCTCTAGGCTGATGTTCTGGGAAGGGCTGCTCTGACTTCTTTCTTGGAAGATTAAGAATTCAGGTAATGTTGAATAGTCACTATGATCATGACTGTCTCAGACTGCTGTAGAAGAAGACAGAAAGACCAGCACACTGATGTACAGAAAGCTGTCTCAAAGGTTACTAAAGCATAGAACACTCCTCTTCAATGATGACTTAAATATCTTGCTCAAATTTAAATACCTCTGTTACAAATTTAAGTTTGTATAATTTTTAATAAATCAGCTATGATTTGTGTTTGAGAAGGGGAAATGTACTGTGTGCATCTCAATTATCTGGAAAGGCCGTTTCAGCTCAGGACTGTCTACCATGTGCCCTTCTCCCACAGAAGGTCACTGGTATCCTGGGCTGCATTAGTTGAAGCATTGCCCAACAGGTGGAGGGAGATCCTTTCCCTCCAGTCAGTGCTGGAGTGCTGCATCCATTCTGGGCTTCCCAGTACATGAGAGACATGGAGAGAGTTCAGCAGAGGCCACAGAGATGATGAATGGGCTGCAGCATCTCTCCTGTGGCAGACAACAGAGAGAGCTGGGGCTGTTCAGCCTGCGGGAGAGAGGCTCAGGGCGGATCTATCAACGTGCATAAATAGCTGAAGGTAGGGTGCAGAAAGGATGGGGCCAAGATCTTGCCAGTAGTCCCTGACACCAGGACCAGAGGCAGCTGGCACAAACAGGAGGTTCCTTCTGAACATTAGTAAACACTTTTTTTTATTTTTTCCTGTGAGAGTAACTGAGCACTGGCACAGGTTGTCCAGAGAGGTGATGGAGTCTCCATCCTTTGATATACTGAAAAACTATGTGGACGTGGTCCTGGGCAGCCAACTTAGGTGGAGCTGCATTAGCAGAGGGATTGGAACAGGTGACTTCCAGAGGTCCCTTCCAACCTCAACCATTTTATTAATTGTAGTATTCTTGACAGCATATCCGTATTTCTTTCTGATCTGTGCTTTTTCTTCCAGTTTTTGTTAATATACACTGTGTTTAAGGCTATAGCATCAAAGTGAATGTTAAGTAATTTGTTTCCTGGAAGCACATATCACATCATCTATTCCTGCAGCATTATCCATATCTCGTTGTGTAATCAGCAAATTAATGAATGCCTTGGCTGTAACCCAGTAAAGCACTTAAGCACACACATATCCTCAGCTGCACAGGTACTTCCTTTGGATCAAACTTACACAACCATTTTTTCTTAGCAATTTTTCAGTCTATGTTCTGCTAATAAATCATTAGGTAGTGTTTATGTTATTCCTTGTATAATTTCTTTCACAATGGGAGGTAACAGTGCTTTGAGAATTTATTGAGCAAATTGAACCCGGATATAATGAAAAAAATATTCAGTCATTAGGATAATTTATAGATACTGGGGGTTTTGTGTTAAAAAAGAAAAGGGAGGTATTCCTATTTCTACCTAAAACTCTTGCATTCTGCTTGTATATGTTTTGGTGGTTTGTGTATGTAGGAATGGAATGAATATCAATACATCAGCTTTCATGTTTAAAAATAAACCCAAAAAAAGTGGTTACTCTTTCAAGAATGTTCATGGACAGGGAGCTTGTTAGTGAGCAAAGTATATATACTACTAATTAGGGCTCCTGAAATTTTAAAGCCGTTGAGTCATCAGTATCCATGTAAGCAAATTACAGGAGAGTTCGTGTGTAGCAGGGAAGATCAGGGTCTGCTGTCTAGTGAAGTCTTTTGAAACAGACTAAGACTCTAATCTCCTGAGACACTTTTATGCCTCTCAGGTGCACAGGCCCCTCAGTTTCCCTCCAGGTGCTACATACCCCTTTCTGGTTTCTGTGTTTCATCCACTCTGTAGAATCTCCTTCCATCAGATACAGCCCTAAAGTAACACGAAAAGAGAGAGCTCAGGTGAGAGTTCTGGAGCTCCTAACACCACATTCTCCAAGTAGGCTTAAAAACATCTTTCTTGCTAGTGAAACCATTTCCTCTACTTATACACAGAGCAGAGCTAGGAAAAAAGCACTTTCAACATGGTGACTTAGTTAGCATGTGACTATCTATAGTACTGCTGCTGTTAATGTTTTTTGAAGGAGATGCCTGAATCCCCAGTCCAGGTAAGTGCCCTGTGTTGCTGAGCTAGAAAGTAGATTCCTGTGTCCCAGGGGATGTTTTACTTTTGATTCAGATGAAAGGAAAACAGAGTTGAGAGAAGCTTTTCTCGATAGGATGGTGATTAGATACTTGCCTGTGATGTCTGGATTCAAGTGAATTAGCTGCTTCAATTCAGCCACAATGGTAAGTTGAACCAGGTGACTCTCACCCCAGGTGAACATTTATTGTGCTGCAGGTTATCTGAAGAGTTACCATTTCTTGTAATGCTTAAGTATGTTCAAGCATGTAAAGTGCCTTTCTTAAAAAAAATTGTCTGCCAGTCATCAGGTAAAAGAGGTCATGCTAGGATAGCAGAGAAACTGGGGGCAGTGTGAAGATGGTAATTTTCCATATGTGCGTGAAACAGATTATCTCTGGTTTATTTCATCATTCATGCACATTTGCTAGCCAATAAGGTTGGAAAGGACAAATTGCAGAGCTAAGTTGCAGTGCTTGAAGAAAGGTGTCTTTGCTTAAAGAACTAGTTGGAGTTTTTTGTCCATAGTTTTCCTGTAATCTCTTGTTCTAGAATTGAGAACACATGAGAGGGTGTTTGTACAGAGAGCTTTGCAGACAGAAATCAATTTCTTACATTTTGTTTGTAGATATACAGAGTTCTGTGTGTACTTACCTTATGAGGGGTTTTCATATCTCTAGAAAGAGAATTGTTTTATAAATTGACTGACTTCAAATTTATAAATAGTAAAAAAAAATCTTTTAAACAGTTTACCATGCATTGCAACAATTTACAACAGTGTGTCTCCAAGGCATTGGTAAATGATAGCTGACAAATAGGGAACCTATCTAATTTACAAATATTTTCCAAGTGTTAGCTTCTTCCACTTAAGGTTACAAAGAACATTTGCTTCAAAGCTCTATTTTAGCACTTCTGTGTCTTTACTTTTTGGCAGTTAGCTACTGCAGTTAGCTATTAACTCTTGAGGCAAAGCAAAATGTTTGTGCAAAACTTGAAGAAATCTCAGAAAAACCTTTGATTATTTGAAGGGAAAGATTATACCTTGACGTATTAATTACTTAACAATTTATCTGTCAGCTTATTAAATGCCCCTTCAAACTTTACCTTTAAATATTCAGGATCCTGGAAAGCTCATTTGCCAGGCATTGCTGTGGGAGAGAAAGGATCCAAACAAAAGTTAATGACTGTATTTTCTGATAAAATTTTGGGACATCATCATTGTTGCTGCAGAACAATGGAAATGGGCCTTTTTGTGTCTGTATCTGCTGCTATTGTCAATGACATGCTGGTGTTTTTACCATATATAGGAGGAGGATTGAACACCCATTTATTTGAGGAAACATTCTCCGTCTTTCCCTCTTCCACCATTTGAAATACATAAATGGGTTTTTTTGGCTGATAACAGATACTATTACTGCTAACAATTTTCTACATTCACATGATGAACCATATTACGAAAAGTGCCCAAGCTGAGTCTTGATCCATTCTTTTCCAGGTGGATCAATTTCCTAAACTGTTTATGATAACAAAATTTCTAGCATAGTCCCAGGGTGCTGGAAGAAAGAAGGGTAGAAAGGGAAGAACTATATTCATATTAGTAAATTATGTAATGAAATGGGAGTGGCCCTATAAATTCTTTGGTGCAAAGGACTCGACGTTCCTTTTGTAGAAATTTTAAAATTCAATCTAGTGTTTGGAATCTTTCTATTCAGTTTCCGTCAAAAGGGATCCAGTGGGTGTGTTCCACTGTGCAAACAAATCCCTGTGAGAGTATAGTAATCAACTTGGAGCTGTTGTGTTGCTGGAGGGCCCCTTGCAGCAGCAGCCCTCTTCATTGTGAAGGTTAGAAGATGAGACTGGGAACAGTAAACTGGAAAGTAAAGCTAATCCTTGGAAAAGTTAGTTAATTATTAGAAGTGCTTACTTAAGTCCCTGTAGATTTGCTAAACAGTTGGAATGGTCCTTTTTTAAGGGCACCTCTGTTGAAAGTGAATGAACTGCTGGAGTGTCAGCGTGGTGAAGTGCTCAAACTGCAAAATTGCTGAAATTCCATGTGCATTGTGCAGGTTGTTTTGATAACTTTTGTGTGCACCTACAAAAATATGTGGGCTTGTTGAGCTCAATGATCTCAACTTCTCACATTGCATTTCATTGCTTTCTCCTTTTTTTTTTGTGGAAGGGGTTAATATTGATGATTATCAATTAAAAAAATGACAAAATGATAATTTATTTTTAACTCGGCGGTTTTGGAAGTGTAGATTTATGTTAGATTTATCCCAGCTCATCCATAAAGGATTCAGTCAGAGATGTGTGCATAGAAAAAGCAGCAGGACTGGCTCATTAGTTACGTGTAAAATTATTTTTATGACTTTAAAAGAGCATTGTACAATAATAGCTATGCTAGAAAAATACGGCTTTTAAGAGTAGTTTTCCCTCCACTTTTAAAGTTTATAGTCTATAATATCGCTCTTAGTGTTCCACCTACATGGTTTTTTTTATTGCTCTCCTGACAATTTACCTTCATTTTGTGGGGGTGCAGAAGTTGTTCCCATTTCAATTTAATGCTACTTGATGACTTGCAGTTGTGGTGTGACTAAGACTATTACCAAATCTACAAATGCATTGCTCCTCCCAGAGAAAGTAGAGTTGAGTCCTAGACTTGAACAGCTCTGTAAACAAATGTTATTCCCTTCTTTCCCATCCCTGTTGTCACCTTTTAAGATAGAATGCCTGCCAAAGTGTGCTAGTATAAGTACTCGTAATTGTTCTTGGGACAAGTAGGACCATCTTAAGATCCAACCATGGAGGTTAAAGGTGTAAAAGAAAAACATGCAATGTACTCTTAATTGTACCAAGCTCTTACTGTGCAGTTAAGAATCCAGCAGGCTTCCAAATGGATGAAAGGATTCGGCACTCATGGATGAGCAGTTAAGCATCTCAAGTTAATAAAACCTTTTTTAATTCATTGATGTTTGCTGTGCAAAGTATTTCTTCTTCTCCTCCAGTCAGTTCCTCTGTGTCTTTTATTTGTTAAGTACAAATCATGTTTATGACGTGAAACTTGATGCCAGCTTTTAAGTGGAATGTCAGTCTTTCCAGAAACTTTACTCCTACATAGTTACTGCACACAATACTACTGAACTTTCGGAACTTGTGGAAAGTGAGTAGGAGGATTTCTCTAGAGGCTCAGACTGGCTCTGCTGAACACTGAAAGCTCAACAGTACAATCCAGTGACACAAAAAAGCTGTTAGAACCTACATTTGTTGTTACAAAATGTACAGATCAACTTTTTTAAAAGTACATATTCTACCTGTGGATGAATGAAAGAGATCTGACATCTTTCACTTCAGAGATAAGCTTCCACCGCATCCTCTAACAAAAGAAATTATTTTTATTTTGTCATTAATGGTGTATGCTTTTACTTCTAAGGGTAATCTGAGATTCTAGAAAGCTTGTTTCATAGTAAAAACAAAATCCGTAATAAAAAGCTGTATGCTATTCCCTGAAATTGTTGAATTTCTTTAATTTTTTTGTTAACTTACCAGATTTGTGCTTAAAGAAAGTACTTTTCCTGCATAAAATCCTGTGTAACAGTATCGGAATTACCACCATACACTTCTGAAAGGAACTGCTTGTATTATATAGGATGTGACTCCAAAAGAAACACCTTTGAGGCAGATTCTGCACAAAATGTGTTGCTCTACCTGTTTTAGTTGATATTCATGAGCAGGCACTCCCATAAGCTTTCATTTTCCTGCTTTCTCTTGATTATTTATTTCTTGACAAATATACTTCCATTATTTACTTTGCATGTGCCTACATTCTTGTTGCCTGCTTCTTACCCAATGTTATAAAATCTCCTTCATACTAGCAAATGAATTATTACTGAAAATCCACCATAAAAGGATTTTCTATAGCTATTATATTTAATTTGTGAAGATTGTTAAAGCAAATTCATTCACTCTTCTAACATAAATTAACTGCTTCATGTTTGCAACAGGGTGTTATTTCTGATGATTCAGTGATACTTTGGGGTTTGGGTTGTTTTTTTAAGTAGCACAGTAAGACCAGATGATTACAATACAATCCTGTCGTAGTTTTGAGCAGTGCAGTAAGACCTCTACTGACTTCATGAGAAACAATGACATTTTCTGACTGTGCTATAGCAAAGGTAAATACTGGATGAATAGAGAACAAAACCGATGAAAGCTGAGGTATAGGAGAAGAATTCCCTTTCAAGAGTTGTCTGAGAATCCCATTCAGTCATGGAGAGCTGAAAGATGCCAATGCCTCAAAGTAGTTTGCAAATGTGGAAGTTTTGCACGTTGGTTGTCTTCAGCAACTGGATGCTTGGTTTGTAAGAAACCAAATGATGCTTTTTCTTGTAGTTCCTTTTGGGTTATTTCTACTGAAGGCATTGGAATTCAGGGAACAGAACACATTTCAGCATTCTTAAATGCAAACTTAGGATGAAAAACTAATATTAAAAACTGACTGGCTTCCAGCAAGCTGGTTGTCTTTGTAGATATTTTTGGTAATAGTTACGGTGATGCCGGTTCTTTGGTGCACCACACTAAATTCTTTTGACACAGGATACATAACATGTTTTTCAACTGTTACTGGCTATTGCTTTTTCAGTCTAATCCAATGCTGGGTTATGTAGCTACATTTTAATTTTTTCTCTGGTGAAACTTGTGGTACAGAGTGCATCCGTGATTCTAAACTTAATTGTAGAACAGTTAGACCCTATCTGGAAGTACTAATTAGGCGCTTTTATTAATACTAAGAATGGGATAAGCTTTGCATGTTGCACTTCAGAGACATATTTTTATGGAAATTCCTAGACATAAAAAAAAGAGTAAGTAAAAATCGGCTTCATGTTTGTCATAGTGGAAGTCACAGAAGAGGCTTTTTCAAATACGAATATTCTATATCTGTCTTTTCTGTGCCATGTCAGTCTCCACCTACACATTCATTTGTTCATCTTACCTTGTGGAGCATGGTGGGAGGAGTGGAGTTTAGCAGTGAACATAGTTTATTCTTACTAGTATCCTCTCAAAGTAGAAGCAAGTAATTTTCCTTGTAATTCAGACAGTACTCCCTTTCAGATTCAATTACAGCAAAGCCTTCTTGCTAAAGCAGTAAAGTGATGTATGCCTGAGGCTCAGGTAAGTACAGTGCTGTGCAATGTGACAAAGCTCAGTTCAGATATCAGTGCTCTTCATGGTATATATAGAATTTGTTCATATGTGGGAGAAGACCTAATGTCAAAGAAGACATTCTTCACTCCCTGCTCCCACCCCAGTAATTTAGCTGGTGGAACTGCCTGGGGATGAAATCTTGTTCCATACTACTCTATCAAATGTGTCAATTACTCTTGACACGACACTGAGGGAGATGCCTGACATCCTGTGACTTCTTATAAGTAGAAAACCCACTTAACTTAAGTAGTGAGCTTTTGGAATAAAGCTAATGAAAACAAGAAGTGTAGTTTTTCTTCCTCTGGATGCCATCCAGCTTTTTCTTATACCTGAATTAACATGGGTGTGTTCCAGTTCATGAAGGCTCACAGAAGTTGCTGTCAATACTCGTGCTAATACTAGAGATTGGTGACAGGCTTTTTCAGGTTCAAGATTCTTGTTACCTTTCTCATGAGAATCCTTTACACTATTATTTACAGCAGGCCTGTTAGAGCCAGGGGGCCTTTTCTAAATGCAGTGCTAGTGCTGTCCTTACTTTATTCAGGATGCTCTTTAGCTACTTGCAGCCTAGAAATTTTTAAAAAGTAATTTTAAACTCGTATAAATACTTGGCATCGGCCAAATACTTTTAATCTGTTCATGCCCTTTAGTTTTTGTATTTGGAAAGACGTTGAATAGTCTCTCTGTTCACCTTCTCAATTTCATTCTCCTCAGTTTCTTCCCCAGCTTATAAAGCTCTGATAATAGTGTCTTATTAGCACTGGGCTGTGTTTTTTTATAAAACACACTTACAACTCCAAGATGTTAACGCTGGCTGGTAATAGTTCAGAGCTTATCACTGTGTGTGCAATGTAAAGCATCTTTGTGGTTTGCTGCATTTCATCTTGCCTTTTATCACTTAATTAGTCATTAAATCCTTCTGCTGGTTTCACTTGAGTTTTTTGTTGTTGTTTCTTTTCCTGAATAACAGAATCATCGACAGATCTTGGCACCTTGGTATTAGCCCCTTTTTTTCATTTACATAGAAATGTATTGAATGGTTTAGGCCTTATTTTATATCCCTGTGTGTCTAAACTGATAATCTTTCCCCTGGGAGAATGAGATGTGTTTTTCTAATCTTCATATTCTATTTCTTAATCTCTCACTTTTCCATGTAACAGCCTGAATTCTAATTTGTTTAGAGGACTTAAGTGAGAAGCCTTGCTCCCTGTCTTTGGAGATGGAAATATGAGCTGGATCCACCTGTCCAACCTAGTATATATTTTTTTCTTAGTTAGGAAAAAAATGGGTTTATATCTTTTGGTTTCTCCAACTACTTACATACAAAGTTATTTATTAAATATATTTAAAATAATATCGGTTTTGAATGTATCATTTTCTGGGGTGTAGTTGAGGTCATTATTGTTGCTTTCTGGCCTCTTTGCTGCTCTGTTTTTTGTCAGTGTATCTTAGTCATGTTTATTCAAACAAAAGATTAAGGAAACTATATTTAAAACTCTGTACCTAAATCTACAATTTGCAAGATCATTTGGAAGACTGCCTGCTTACCTTTTCTTGGCTCACTTTGCTGAGCCACCTTGATGACAATTTTCACCTGTGTCAACTGTCAGATCTCCTCCTGGAATAGTGAAAATGGTTACGTGTTTTTCTAGGTGTGTGCTCAGTGATCCTGGAGGTGTGTTCCCTCTGGTAGGACTGAACATACCATTTGTGCTGTGAATATGCTTAGCTGTTCCTGACTGTTTCCAGTCACTTCAGGAATACTTGCTGTACTATGAAATGGGAAGGCCAATCCAGAAATCTTGTTTCGTATCTTGTCATCTCAGATCCCTTATTCTCCCCAACACATGGGTTTTCTCCTCCTCCTCCTGCACATTCCTGTCACTTCTTTTTCTGAGCGCAAATGAATGCTTGAAGTCATGATCATATAAAGTGTGTGTGCCATACAGGTTTCCTTCATACTCTTAGTGTGGGCGTTGCTTAATGCATTAATCTTTTGTTCAGTAGAGTTTCCATGAGCTTTAATATTCACTTGTAAAACCTGTAATTTCTTTTAAACTTATATATTTTGTATGAATGCTTCATTGTTGCTTCCTGTCTGAGAAAGTGCTTTCAGTTTTCCTTTTATCCTGTTCTCACTAGGTTTTCACCTTTTCATTCAAAGCAATTAAAAGTCCCCAGCTTACGTTTGTTTAAAATAAATTATTTGTTGTGCATGATAGCATGACTCTCATGGGGCTGGCCTCCAATAACTGTGTGAACAAGTAAATCTTAAGCTCAAAAGGCATAAGAAATTGTGATCCTTTAAAATACCATTTTTTTTGCTTTGTTTTCCCCATTCATGGTCTTTGGCCTCTTGCTTAATCTGGAATTCAGGTGCTGTAGCTGTGAGCTAAGAAAAAGCTGTGTGCACCTGGCCAGGGGCTGATATTAGCAGACAAGGGCTAAAACTCCCTTGAGCTGAGTAAATTCACTGCTGAGAGCTTTAATGTGTTTGTGTTGGTAGGAAAGTAAATCTGCAAACACTTTTATTATTCAGCATGTAGTCTATTGATTCTTCCTGCATGAAATAACTTTAGTAGATCTTTTGAAGGAAGGCAGTAATTCCTACTGGTTAGAAGAGCACTGAGAAAATTGAGGGTATTCTGTGTGATGGGTGTGTGTGTATGATCCACTCTGTGTGCGTATATATACAACTAAAAATCTTTCTTTATGTGAAAGGACAATTACATGTCTTTAAAGATTTCAGAATTCAGGAATGAAAGTATCATACAGAACATCACTTAAAATGCTGCGGTTTTAGAAGCAGTGGTTGTCTAAAATGTGTGTAAAACATTTTTGCAACAAGTCAGCCAACGACAGTGATGCTCTCATGATGTGATTCAGTTGTGTATGGTAAGGGTATTAAAAGGGTTGGGAATCTATTGCATCTATTATTGATTTGTGCTAGAATACTGGGAAGGAAATCTTGTGACAACCCCAGTTTACTTTGTAAAGTCTTTTGCATTGAAAATAATTCTTATCTAGATTGTGTAAGTCCATTCTTCAAAACCTTGTACAAATGTCGAAGTTTGTTGGGATTTAGGATTCAATGTAGTTCAAAGATGAGGCTTAGATATTATTCAACCTGTAATCTATAATGACATCTTCCTTTTGTGATGTAAAATTTTAGGCTTTGGTATCTTGCAATGTCACTTAGACTAATCCCCGACTGTGAACTGACTGCCTTTTTGTCAATTTAATGGCTAAATTTCAGAGGTAAGGGACAATAATTGCATATCGGCGTAGTGTTTAAGAAACTAAAATGTTTCCTTTTTAAACATTTCTTATTTCTGATCAAAACCTAACAGAAATAGTAAAAATGCCTACCTATGACAGAATGAATGCGAAATTCTCATTGGAGCTTATAGCAACAAAGCTGGAATCTTACTTTATATAGCCAACGTGTCAAGTTTCAAAAAGTAAATAGCTCTCCTTAGTTTTCATCAGCCTGTTTGCAACCTCGACTTCTATATTCTGAGTATTTCTCCTGGAGATGTAAAATATACTTTTTACTAGGAAAAGAGAAATTTCTCTCTAGTTATGTTTTGCCAGTACTTTTGAAGTCTATCACTTAATAACAGGCAGTTTTAGCTTAGTTTTCTTCTGAATGCTGTATGACTGTGAAATGCATACAGATCTTTATGTAATGACCTGTTTTATTGTAATGAGTCTTTTTTAATAAATGCTTTCATAAAATGGGTTTTTAGAGACAGCTTTAACCTGTACAAAGAAAAGCCTGAACATCAAAAATGTGTATTTCTGTAGGCCTTCAAAGGTTTACATGCTTTCTGTAGTGTGATGACATAACTGGCAGCAAACTAAGAAATTCATTTGCATCATACTTGGCAGACCACAAAATTTTTTCCATTCTTTTTTTTTGAGTGAAACTGAGAAAAGTTAAAGTATACAATGTCATTTGATCTCTTAAACCTAAGACTTTATCACACAGAGTAAAAAAAGAACAAAACCACTACAGTTTTATAAATAATATTGTTGTTATAATATCCATTAATTAGTGTTGAATGATCTGTCTTTGGGAAGGTAGAATTAACTATATTGGAACTGAATTACAGAGCAGCTTGATGATGAACTAAGCTTTACACAGTCTTGAGGTTCTTGGTGGCAGAGTTGGAACTACAGCAAATTTTAAGTATTAACCACCTTTCTATACCCCTGGTCTTAATTTCTTTCTTTTATGAATGCTACGTGATGTCTAAAACTTTTGTGCTTTCACTTGCCTGCTTTCATTTGAATGACTGCAGTGCTTGTGAGCCTTGAATAACGGATAGACTTCATTGGCTTATATTAATGCACCTGACACAAAACAGGTAGTGAAGTCTATTTTAATTGTCATAAAAGATCTATGAAGTATTGCAAGATGAGTGTTCCTGTCTTCTGGAAATTTTTATATTCAAGACAGAGTAAAAATTGACATTAAAAAGGCATGAGTTTTAAGCAAAGCTGGAAAATAAAAGCTTCCACTGACAGCATTTCCATTGCAGTACTCATATGTGGGAGGAATACACATCAAGACATTTTCTGACTAAAAACATGCTTAAGAACAAGGGTGATAAGTTATAGTCATCACTTCTTATGGTATTGTTATGGGGGGTGCAGATACTCCTGTGGAGTTGTTTGTTCAGTGTCGAGCTGAATTGAAAGAAAGCGCATGTTGTCCATCCTTGTTCTAAAACACACCTTGACTGGGATTTGGACCTTTTACGTTCAGAGACTGACCTATATACCTTGTGAGAAAGTAGATTGATAATGGCAGCCATGAAACCAGAGTCATTCGTGCTTGGTCTGTTTAATTATCCTCTTGGTTATCCTTTAAGCAAAGGAAAAATATTGCTAGTTACAAGAACTGTCTAAACTAAGATATTCTAAATTTCATCTCCACAACCTGTTCTTCCACCTTTGCCCTACAACTACAGCATCAACCCACAGGCATATTTTTAATTAACTATCTGTTATTTATATTCATAGATCACGTGTGCAAGTACATAGAATTGAAAACTGGGTGGGAGGGATTGGGCAGTAGGCTGAAAATAACAGCAGAAAGTGTTTCTTTCCCCTGGAAGTCAGCTCTGTTCGAATAAACATTTCAACAAGTTTGCTGTAATAACACCACTTTTATTTCCTCATTGAAGGAGGTAGTTTACCATAAGGCTGCACATTATTTTATTTTTTTCCCATCTTTGCAAATACCATTATGTACATGTTAATCTGCAATGTAATAGCAATAAAGTAACTGTAACCTGGTGTTGTAAAACATTCCCATTTTGTTTCTTCAGCTTTCTGTTGTACTAAGTTTTCTTATCTAACACATTCTTCTGAGCAAGAAGAGCTAAAGAGGTCAGAGCTGTGCCATGCACTTATGTGTGGAGCAGGAGAGAAAGGAAGAGACTTCGCCATATAAGTTGCCAGAGAACTCTCTTTCTTATTAGGGTTTTATTCAGTTTAGCAAACTGCTTTCTGTAGTTTGTTTTCTTTTCTTGTGTGTGTAAATTCCACTTAATTGGCTAACACTGACTTCTGAATGCTGCCTCCTATATTATTCAGAGTGTCACTGAAATATTTGTGGTGTTCTCAACATGTAGAAAACCCTGAACAGAAAAAAAAAAAAGGCATTCCTAAAAGAGCTAGTGCTGAAATTTTGATGCAAAAGGGCTTAATGAATTTGAAAGCACAGGAAGAAAAGTACTGCCTTGCCCAGCTTGTTTCATTTGAGTGTTGTAGGTGGATGAGTATTACGCGTCTTTCAAACAATATGCTCTTTCCTGTAACTTTTTGTTTATTGTTAGCAGAGAGCCCCTGAATGATGTTTGCTGGTGTTAATGGTGCCATCTGGAAAACAGGCTTCTGACTTGTTTAGAGTTCAAATTACATTGGTTATATATCAGGGCAAGAAGATTAAGTAGTTAATTTTGCTGGGGTGTTGTTTGCCTATTTTACAATAATATTTTTACAGCTTTTTGAAAAGTACTAAATGAAAATTATTTTTCATTATGTGCCTTGTTTAGCCAGACAACACGTTATAATCTGACGTTAGAATTTTCCAAGTGGAACTTGGCAGACAAAACTGTGGCATGGTGAAGAAGAAATCATACTTCATGGTTTGCTCTTGTTAAATACATCCATTTTCGTGAAAGTGTTGACTTGTAGCCTGTTCTTTGAAAACAGTCCCACTACCAGGGATGTCAAAGAATGCAAGTAGCCCTGTTCTTCAGGAGATCCTGTGGAATGGAGTTCATTTCTTCCTTCCTGCCATCTTCTGAAGAAGAGCTGATACTGACTGGCCCCTCAGCTGGCGGGGCTGCTCAGCAGCTTCTCGTGTTGCTGCTGCCCCATTCAGATAGGTAACGCATCTTTGGGGGTTTGCAGGGCTGC
>VYZT01007717.1:1470-26779 GCA_013400735.1 Pomatostomus ruficeps | reverse complement strand
ATTGGAAAAGAGCTTGTTATTTCAGCTATACTTGATTCAAGGGACTTGGATTCAAGTTCCCAGATTTGGATAACTTTGGTTCATTGATTCTGGGCTTCAGACTTGCATCAACAAAAAGGAGGTGGTAAATCTGTAACTCACAGAAGTGGAATGCACATTAAATGTTCCCAGCATTTCACGAGCCTGCTTGATGCTAGCACAATAAATGTTGTAGAAAGCCTAGAAATAACGAGTTTAATGAATGAGTCATATCCTTGTCTTCCATAGCATCCTCTCTCTTTATCCCAGTAAGAAACCTAACCCAATTAATTTGTTTAATGTTTCCAAACACATCTTGGAAAATTATATTTGCTCTCTTCACCCTCTTCTATAAAATGAATGCAGTTTTTGTAGCAGTCACTTCCAATAGGACAGATGCCCTCCACATATACCCACAGAAAAGTGTACTTAGTGCCTGTGTGATGAGAGAGATTCTGAATGTTCATGCTGTAACAAATTTGAATGCAGTGTTTTGCTGTCTGCTGTTTGATTTTTTTTTTCTTTTTGCAACTAAATACTGTTCCAACCACAAATATTTACAATAAAATGAGCTGGAGACATAGTTTTATAGGTAGACTGTATGATAAATGCTTCTAAGTATAATCATGTCTTTACAGAAGCATTTTTTCTAGTTTCTTTGTAAGAGAAAAAGTAACTACACCAATGTATCTGGAACATTGGTTACTGAAGTACATTTTAGTTGATGTAATAGCATAAACTGCATCACTGGAGAGAACTTCCACCTTCCCGAGGAAAGACTGCTGGGAAAATTTACTGGAGACGTGCTGCAAGGCTTCCAGTAGGCATATCCTTCAAACTGAATTCAATGCTGCAGGTCCACTTCTAATTAGAAAGACTGTGTGGTACACAGGTATTTCTAATTAGAAACGTTGTGTAGTACATAGATCCTCCATATGTTAACTACATATATGCTGTGGTTTTTATAGTGCTGTATCTATAAAGCTTTTCAAAATATGAAGCTTTCTGCACATATGCAGAAGATGAATCACCACTGTTTGCACCTGCAAAGGCTCCATTTACAATGTTTGCATATGAAATTTAGTACTTGCCTAACCAAACAGTATTTGTAGGCATCCAATGGTTCTCTGCCTTTTGAGCTTCCCAAACAAGTTTGCCACATCCGATATTAAATATTTAGAGTTGAAAAGGAAATTACACTTTAAAAATCACTTCTTGAGTTGAAAACACAGGATTCAAGTTGTTCAGTAGAAAAGCCAGACACAATGAGTCAGGCAGTGTGTGCAAGGCTTTAATTTCTCTAATAAGACAGCATAATGGCCCATTATTGTTTTTACATGTCACCTTACTGTGCTCTGTGGACAAATTTTCTGTCAAATTTTCTTTTAGCTTCCATATATTGCATTTGTATTGACCCTGGACCCTTTCAAAATATTATGTTAGAGAAATTTTGAAGTGTTTCACTAAAAGTGTTCGAAGCCACTTACAGCCTTCCCGTAAACATCTTGTTATTCATCTCTCCATTAGAGGAATTATATGGTGGTTTATGGATATGGATATGAATATACCTATATATATATATAGATATAGATATAGTTGTACTTTTATATGTATATACATAAAGGCATACACATATGTGTGGAAATATATACACATGCACACTTGTATACAGGATTTGCAAAAGCCTAAATACTTATAATTAAAAACTTGCTGTTTTATATATATATACAAAAGCACACACATTAAGAATTCACAGAAAAGCTGATAGATCAACTAGACCAAAAGCAAGCTCTGCAGCTGGTAGTACTTATGCATTCTAGAGCTGGCTTCTTTTTTGGAGGATTCTTTTGATCTAGTTTTGTTAATGGGTGCAACAAAGACCAATTCAGCTTGAGCAGCCCTAAAAAACAGTTAGGTATAAATATACTATTGCCTGTGTACCCTATGGATTTCAAAGGACCTTAAATTAACACTGGAACAATTTATGGTGTTGGTGATGAGGCACTGGAACAGGTTGCCCAGAGAAGCAGTAGATGCTGCATCCCTGGAATTGTGCAAGACCTGGTTGGATGGGGTTCTGAGCAACTTGGTCTAGTGTAAGGTGTCCCTATCTTTAAGCTAGATGGTCTTTAAACTTCCTTCCAACCCATCCCAAGTAATTCTTTGATATATGATGATATGATATGATTGATATAATACTTTATAAGGATGTGCATGTGGCACTTCTACCATGGGAAAAGGTCTGACATTACAGGTTTGTGGAAAACCTCTAGGGTTGTGATAAGTATCCCTACCATGACCAAAGGTGTCATAAAAGCTCTTATAGTAGTTCCACCTTCGAACTTCTGAGATTCATTCCACTTGTCTCCAGTCAGTCTTAAAAGTTTTTTATTCATCTGAGGCTAGAAAGCGCTTCCTAATTTTCAAGCAAAATTTATATGTGAACATTTTGTACTTGTTTATTCTTATTTACACATTAGCTTTTAGCTCAAATATCTCTTCACCTTTCTCTGGCTACTTTTATCCTGATGTGTTTATTGACTGAAGTTATATTCTGTCCCAGTTTTTGTTTTCCTAGTTTAAGAAAAAGAGAAGTTTTCAGTCCCTTCTAAAAAGGCATCTTTCTTCTAGTCATAATATATACCTGAAACTGTTAAATCACATTTATGTCTGACTTCAGTTTGAATGTTCTTCAGTCCAGAGTGTACAAACAGAATTGTGTATACTATTTTAAGAGCCTAGTGATATCTCTTGCATTGATATGGACATGTCTCTATTTCTTTACTGGAAATTATCTCTTTGGTTAATTTCCTACTTCAATGATTCATTGCTGGTTTTTTCAAACACCAAAAAGAAATGATATTTTACTTTTTGTGTCCAAAATGAGCTCAACACTTTAGTTGTTAGTGGTCTTGGTGATGGGAAATAAAGAGAAGTTCTTGTGTGTTTCCTACTGAATATGTTAAATGATTTTAAAAGTGTTTTGGGACATTCACGACATTGTGAAACAAAGGTATGACCTGTATTACTAATTGTAAATACAAACAATAATGGTATAGACTGATGAATCATTCAAATAATTGAAGTATGCATACAGCTAGTAGTGAAATGGAGCAGAGACCTATGACAAGATTGTACGGTTATATAAAATAACAGCTACACAATTAGAATCTTTTAAACACTTTCAAATCATCATAAATACAAATACAAATACATCAGGCAGGCTGATATTTTCTGTTTGAGAGTGTTTAATCCGAAAGAGAAAAAGTGCTGTCAATATTAATTTTGGAGGAAACTTTCTTCCTTAATTTTCTGTTTTGCAACAAAAAAAAAGGTGGCAAATTGTGAGGAGAGGAGTTCTGATAGTATTTCAGTTTCTGTTCACATTTTTCCTGGTGATACTTTCATTTCTCTCCACACCTTTTCAAGAAACCATAAAGTAGAAAAGAGGAGAAAAAATAAGTATGAAATATTTTGACATTTTCCTCCAATAAATACTTATTAGAAAAAGAGCTTGCATTAAATGAAAAATTTTAATTGCTGTTAATCTAAAAAACACCAGCATATAATGGAGTTATTTGTTCTCTTTTATTTCCTTGAAAATCCATCTTCTGTTTTCTACATCTATAGATCTCTTAATTCCGTGAAGTGCAAAGTCTGGTACCATTTCCTGTTTCTCTAAAAATTCAAACCCACCCAGGATAAGAATAAATAAACAGAAAACATGAAATGTTTCAGGACTTGGAATGAGACTTTTGACCTTCAGGTTAATCTTTGATTTGTGTTATGGATGAGCCCCTCTATTGGCCAGGCCCCAGTTGTGCTATGAATTGTATAAACACAAACCAAGAGTTCCTGTTTGAGTAAATCAACTGTCTAACTGTTAGTAAAAAAAACATGAAGTACCTGCAGGCTGGGAGACAGAGAGAGAGGGAAGGTGTACTGAAAGAAGAAAAGAAGAGATAATTCTGATCAGTGTGCAAGAAGGGGGGTTTACAGCTGAGAAAGTTTCTATAGGCAGCAAAAGGAATTAATGAGGATGAACCTGTAGAAGCACAATCAAGTGATATTTAGGAAGCTCTAAGCAGCAAGTATTGTCACAGAACAGTGTACAAATGCATTTTCCAGAATATGTAGGAATATCAAGCAGAGATGGGATCTGACATTTCAGTAGTAAACAAGAAAGACTGAGCACATGAGCGCTCCAAAGAGCCTTGGATGTAAAAATAAGTAATCTCTATTTGGTGTGATAAAAGTGGAATGAATAGAAAGATGCATATAGAGGGCTGTCATTACCAAAGCAATGAGCTATGAAAATGGTATTTTGCTGAAGCACTTTGAATATGGTGAGAACCTGAATGAAATCTTTATTAGTGTGTCTGTATGTAGAAAGATATACCTTGTGATGGAAATTAGTTGTACTGAAAGTTTCCTGTAGCTAGGATCTGGCAATACAAAAAGATGATGGAGTCACTTGCATCATTCAGTTTTGAGTCTCACATGATTAGGCCTTTTAGTGATTAGGGACAGGGTGCTGATGTTTAGAGAAAATTTGAAAAGAGGAAGAGTAATGAACTAGGGGAGAAAAAAATCCCCCCAAAAGAAACAACTAAAAAAATCCAAACCCCACCTTAAGTTTTACCACCTTCAGCTTGTGCTTTTAAAAATCAGACCAGTAGTCTGATTTTAATCAAGCAAGAAAAGCCAAATCCTTAGAGCAGAGGTAGATCTACAAATGCTGATCTGTCTGAAGGTGCAGAAACAGTGAATATAGTGTTTGTGAGATAGTGGTTTTTTTGTCCAGTGGTTTGCTATAGATCAAAAGAAGAAAATCAAGTTATGGTATCTGGGGAACAATCTGGAGAAAAAGCATGGGAGAAACAAAAATATATGTATATGAAACTCTGGATTAGTTTTCATGAAAGTTACCATAAAATCCTTGAGAAAGAAATGTGTAACTGCACAATTGTCACAATGATGGCAAAAGGATAATTCCAGAATATCTGTATAATGAAGTCAAACAAGTCCATATATCTAGGCTGGTATAGATATTTTTGTAAGACAAATACCATTGCAGGAAAAGGATTGTACATCACACGTGGAAAATTACACACATGCAAAAAAATTGGCTGATAAAAAAGAAAACACATATTGTAATCAGTGTTCTGAAAGTGTTTTAAAAGCACAATGTAAAATTAAATGCATGAAAGTGTTTTGAGTGGAGATGTGGTAAAAAGGAATAATGATATTTTGTAATATGTATAACACTGATAAGATGCGTACTACAGTTTTTTTGCAGTTCTAGCATCTATACTTTTTAAAAATGTTGATAGAATGAAATTAATATGACATACTGCTCCTGACTCCTCTACAAAGAGAGGACAGGAAATGACATTACATAGTGCTTTTTCTTCTTTAAAAAAAAAAAAAAATAAAAACATCAATTGATTTGTTATTGATTTTGTCCCTTCTGTGGGTTGAGGTTTGGATGAGACGACCTCCTGATTCCTTTCCAACCTAAATCAGCCTAAAAGCTATGATAATGGCATTTTCATAAAATAATAGGAGCAAAGGGCATAACAGCAGCTGTTTGACACATTCAAAAGAGAAATGACACATTTTCTCACATAAAGAGAACTAGTTATCATTAAAAAAAGATTGAAAGTGCTTGAAAGAAATTTATTGGATTCCTCTTCCCTTGATGTTCTGATTTCAAAGTTGCCTGAATTCCCAGTGCTGTGCTTTAGCTAAGTCCAAGTTTTGCTGCAGTCATGCATAAGTGGCTGGGCTCTGTACAAGGTTAAGCAGATGAAATGCGATGTCCCATGGTTTGATGTGGGTCAAAGTAGGTGAAGCAGTTGTCCCTTCTGGCCTTCTACTCTGTGAATCTATGATTCATATTAATCTTGTTCAGCTATTTTTTGGAAAGCTATTCCTTCCTTATAACAGTTCTGTTTTCTGCACCCTGATCTGAAACAATTTCCTATGAAGTGACAGATTTCCCAAGGGAAATACCACAACTTCGTGATTTTACTTGATGACACTAACTTGGCCTTTAATTTTGGGACTACAAGTAAGTTTAAAAGCAAGTGTGGCAAAGTCAGTGGTATGTGAAAAAACATCTTATATCTTTAAAATTATTTTAAAATACTGGAGGCACATGGTAGCTAAATATGTTTTTCCACAGACAATTGAAGATGCAAAGAAAAGACTATAAGGATGATTTTATTTAATTTTCATTTAATTTGCACTTTTTTTTAAGAATAAAAAGATTAAAGATGTTCTCAAGTGGTTAATGTTAAATATTTAGGTTCAGAGTTTCAAAGATGCCAATGGGATTTGAACTCCTGTTTCTTATTAATTTTAAAGCAAATATTCAGGTAAGCCTCAATTTTTAAGGGCAGTTGTATCTTAATCAGTGGATCAAAATGTCAGCTCTCCTGAATAGCTTTGTCGAATATACATACAGTCTTTCCTGATTATTTTGTTGTTGTTGTCTCATAACAGCCTGCTAATACGCTAAATACCTTCATCATTGCCTTAACCTCCCTGAGTCTAGATATTAATAAGGTAATAGATATTAATCAAGTGACTGATAATACTTTCTGATCTGTATTTAACTGATTTTCAAATGGCGACACTTAAAGGAATTTCTGTTTGTGCAAAATAACCAAAACCAGCTCTAGGTGTTAGCAAGCTGATCTTTAGAACCAGACTATTAGGGAATTCTAAATGTAAAACTATTAACTGGATGATCCTTGATCCCTGACATGAGCTGCCATCCACAGCCCAGTCGCTGCTTCTCATCTCCCTGCGGGAACCACACTCTTAAGATTACATTACACAAATAACAATGAGCTTGGATAGAGGACAAACCAGGAGAGAGTCCATTAAACCTTTCACATCATTACAAGCCTCATTGTTTTGCAGATGAGCAACATAAAGTAGAACATATGCAGGAGGCCTCTTACTGACTCTCTGGGTACTGGGGATTTCAACTATCTGAACCAAGTTGATTGCTGGTAAATGAATAAATAACCTTGAGATAATCCCTCCCTTTTGCAGGAAAGGTGCCCTGCTTAAACAGCAGATAATAAAAAAAAAGTCCAGATTTCCTTTATTGTCTTTTGGTTCTCTGGTTTCTATGTACTGTCCTATAATTGCCGTGGTCCCTGCTTTTTGCCATCTGCTCACATCACAGGTTGAAACTGGTGTTTGGATTGAATCTTATTAAGCTGGTCCAGGGGAGGAAATAAAAAGAAAACTACAGGCAGTCTTCCCACAGTATCTGATTTAAGGCACAGGCCACCTCTGAAAAAGGTATTTTTCATGGGGACCTGGAGTTTTGAAGTTATCAATTTCCATGGCTATATGTCACAACAAGTGGATAAAAAGTGATTTATTAAAAGTTTAACTGGCTGGTTTATCTTTGTAATGTGCTCCTACAAAAGCTATTTTTTATTTTTTTGTGCTGGATGACTGTTGATCATATTTCATTTATTCATACTTTATATTAATTTTCATGTGATTTTTTCCCCAATATTATTTTTGTCTAATGTTAAAATGATGGCTTCTTTATTCGATTTTTGAGCTATTGCAATAATGGCAGAGAGCTCTAATTTTAGATCAGAACACCAGGACACAGGCCTTTGAGAGGTTTCATTTAATGATAAGATGCATACCTGCAAGTAATAGTTTGCTTAGCCAATTTTAGCTTAGTACTAGAATTCCTTCTTAAAGAGAAAGGGAGAATGACAGAATAATAAATATTAATATTTTTGAACCTCCAGGAATAACCTTTAAGCTCAGATTCAGAACTATGATGATATTTTAGCAAAGAACTACATTATATTTTTCCAGTTTACGATGAACTAAGTCAGGAAAACAGATTTTTATTGTGTTAAATGTGAAAGACTTTGATGCTTATTACTTTTCATTTTCTCATGATATAGACTTGTTCCTTTGCTAGCCTATTTTTTACACTCTAGGTATTAATCTGCTACACTAGTAATGATCCTAATTAGCAGTGGTTACTAATATCTTGCATTTATATTCCCTTTTTCCCTGAAGGATCCCAAAATGTTGGGTGGTTTGAATGAAGATGATTCCAATTTGAATTTGATCCTAACAAAATCGATTCATATAACACAGCTCCCTGAGTCTAGCGGGGCTCCAGGTAGACTCTGAGAGCTCTACTAGTGACTCCTGATTCGGGATTATACACTTCCTATGGATTCAATGAGATGTGAAAGAGGCTCATTGTTTGTGTATGTTTAACCAAAGGGGAATGAAAAAGTCTCACAGTGAGTATGGGTGAGAAGTTCTTAACAGGTTGGGTAGGTTTGCATACCCAGTGATTATTGTACCTCACTTATTTAGTCTAAATGCAAAAAGGCAGTGGTGGGTGAAATTGAAGAGGCTGAGTAGTTGAGAAAAGATTTGTTAAGAATACAGTGATACTTAACCAAAGCAAACAGTCAAACCCCAGGACCCATAGGGCTGATTTTCAGAAGAAAATAATTTTAAAAAGAAAGGGTTATCATGTGACTTCTCTTAATTTTAAGTTCTGCCTGGACATGGCTGCCAAAATATTTTCGGTAAAAAAATAAAAGAAGATAAAAAATAATTTTTTGTTAACTTTGGTGCCTTTCAAAATGATTTCTAGAGCTGATTATTCATCACAGGTCACACTCCTATAACAGAGATCTTTTTTCATCCCTGAAGAAAGGGGGCCCTATAAAACAAAGAATTAACACCACTTAGAGCATGAATTCATGTGCAGCTTCAGCGTGTCTAGAGGAAAATATCTCAGGCAGGTAGGTAGATTGGGGGAGGAAGGTGGTGGGGAAGAGAGAGAGAAAGCAGGGTGGGGAAGAGAGAGGGAGGAGAGGCTGACTCACTTTATTTCTCCTCCAACATTTCTCATAAATCCATTTAATTCCCTCCTTGTACTCTGAAAGGAAGGTAACATCTTTCCATGGTTCTAATCACAAACCCTTCACTTCTCATGGAAATATTAAATTATTTTCCATCAGACCTTGCAGATCTATTCGCTTTCTGCTGCTTTCCTCTTGCACTATTCAGTGTGAATAGGCAAACAGCTTATAAAAAGCCTGGGATTAGAAATGAGGGGCTGTTGCAGTTTATTGGTCAAATCCAAGCAGAATGACTCTCTGAGGAGTTGAAGGAAACTTACTTGGAATCTGGCTGTATTTCACTTGGGTCCTTTGGGTCCCATTAGTCCCTCACTTTCATTATCCTAAGCACCAATTCATTTCACTTACTCTCACCTTTTCCCACAGCCATATTGCTTACAATACCATGATAAAATGATTTTATTGCTTTGTTTTTGTCTATGAAATTTTATGGACATAATAAATAAAATACACTTTTTCTGATATATTTGCAACAGTAACTATACCCTACTGCATACAGATATCAAATTCATGCCTGTTGTGTGAATATTTTATATGAAGACAAGTCCTAGAAATAAAATAAATAGCTTTAGCATATCACTAATAATTCCTCAATAAATACTTCTCCCATTATAAATCAATTGTATATTATATTACTTTAGATAGGATAATTAGCTTTTACTACTGTAAAAATTCATATCTTGTGAAACAGTTGATACTATTTCTATGTTAAATACAATGGTTATCACACTGAATACTTCAGACAGTGCCCTGCTTTTCTAGATATGTGTTTAAAGCAGTTATTTGGCTCAAGTAAACTAATTTTCATTATCTATTATTATGAGGTTTCTAAATATACTCAACATTGTGTGCTAGCTGTATAAGAGGTTCACAGCTGACATCTCAAGTGTGTGTTTTACAGCCTATGTTTTTCATCAGTGTGGGACTGTATTTATTATCTAAATGTCAATTGTTAGTCCCACATCAGTTATGAAATTGTAATGCATGCATATGTAAGTTACAAATGTAAGATAACCAGAGTTTTTTGAGGGAATCGGAAGGGTTTAGGGGAGAAGAATGATTTGCTGGATGCTGATCAGTTAGTGAGACCAGAGTGTCTCACCTTTTTTTGGTAAGTGCATATTTGCAAGTCTGATTTTTATACACTTAAGGTAAAAAAAAAGTCTGATGACTTTTGGCTCATTTTGTTTGTTTCTTAGAAGTGGCCATTTTTAGAATTTTTTTTTTGAGAGGGGGTTATTGTTTATTTCTTACATGTCTACTGCAGCCTTCATTTAGGGCCAAGTTGAAAGAATTGTTTTATTCTTACCAAAAGGAGTGTGCAGAATGCTGGGTTCAGTTCCTCCACTAGGGCAGCAGCAGCAGCTGCCTTATTCACTAGATAGTCTCTGGATACCTTGATACGATTCCATGCGCACTCCTATTTAAACTGGATCTTAGAGGTACAGTGTAGACCTCTCGGAGGCAAATGATTTTATCTTGTGTGATCAATAGTTTGTGCATAAAAAAACTAAAAGCAAAATACTGAAATGCTTTATTTTTCCTTCCCAGAATCTTGAGTCTACCTTACTGATTTTTGTTAGTAGATTTGAGGTCTTTGTATCTTGTTTTTAAATTGTACAAGGTATTTCTCTTCCCACACAGGATGTAACTTGAAAACCTCTAAACAAGTTTATGATGACAAGTTCTATCCAAAGACTTCATGCAAATAAGATTAACAGTGATTTTTGGAATTAAGAAACATAATGAAGCAAATGAAAAATATGCAAAAAGAGGTGAAGATTTGTAGGGTGGGAGTACACTGGTGGGAGTTCTCAACCTACCTACTCAATAGCCAAAAGAATCTCTTTTTCTTTTTGTTACAACATATTCTACTGACTTCTCTGTGTTTCAGAAGTTAAAAGTTTCTCAAATTGCCTAAACTAGTACTAGTCCAGGCAGCAAAGTCATCTGTAGACTGAAGTACAACTGTACATCATCAAAAATAGGTTGCCCTATACTGAAACAGAAAAAGAAAACAGATGGCATGCAAAACCAGAGCTGTGTGAATTTTCTGTCCTGTGACAGATTTTGAAGGTGAGTTTTTTCTATATCAGTTTGGGATATAAAGTAAGAATCTAGGAATATCTCGCTCTCTCTCTAAAAAAAAAGAAGTAACATAGAGAAAAAAAAAGTGAGATAAACTTACTTTTTATTTGCATTTCTTAGTATTGAAACATTGCATTTCAAAGGTTATATCTTATTTTTAAAGTTTTTATTCTGAGCTAAACAGAATTTCAAAATGAGAATCCTTTTTTTAACAAAATATTAAAACTTCTGTTTTTAAAATATCAATACAAATTCTTTGATGTTTGGAATCCCTTTTTTCAGACCTAGGGGTATTTTGGGGTTTTTTTGGAGGATTGTTAAAACTGAATATGTTCCTAGTACAGCTATGGTTTTGTCAAATAAATACTTTCTATGAGACAAAAGAAAAATTAAAAAATATATTCACCATCAAGTTCATCCAATGTATGAATGAAACATTTCTGTGAAACATTTCTGAGAAACATTTCTTTAAAACATTTCTGTAAAACCACCCAGAATTTTATTCTATATATCCCAACTTTTGATTTAACAAAAATCTCCACTCACTTCCTCATGGAAGTTTAGAGGGTGCAATTTTTAATTTTCTCTTCAGGATTACATTTTCTTATAGGCTCAGTAAATGCACTCAACTGAACATGAAAATTCACAACACCCATTTCAGTGATGCTCATTTGTTGCTGTTACTTTCTGTAGTTTTTTCTTTCTATGACATAATGTTGCTTTGAAGATGTAATCTTATCTGATAAAAAATGTTTACTTCCATAAATCTTTTTACACCTAATGGACACTTCTTCTGCCTAGAGGAAACATTGGACAAATGAGATAATCCAAGTATTTTGGAAAACCTGTATACTTGGAGATTTCGTCCCTGTTATCTCTCAATAGCTGGTTGTCAGTATTTTTTCCAAGCTGTGTTTCTGGGTACTGGCAAAATGCTAATAGGAATAAATATTAAAGGTGGTTCTAGGTATACCTCTTGTATGTTCAGACACTATTTTGAATTATCTACCAGACAAAGATATTAAATTTTATTACCTTCTGACCTAACTGAACTCATCAGATATCCTAAAACTGAAATTTATTTCAATAATACATCCAATGTTTTTGTCAACATTTTATAAACGCTAGAATAAGGAAGTACAATATTGCAAGTCCTCCTTCAAAGAAATGAACAAATTAATTTGTTAAAAACTTATCTTGAAAAGCCATGCTGCCTTGTCTCTGTAAAGTAAGAAAGAATCAAACCTTGGTCCACATTTCCATAATTCAGAGTCTTCCTTTAACCTGAAATTTTAAAATATCCTTTACAATATTTGTATTTTGATTTAGTGCTTGCAGTATTATTGACTTGTCCAATAGCAACAACAAAACACAGCAAATCATCTTAATGACATTGTGGAGAAACCCATTAGTAAATTTGGACAGAATGTTAATCTACTTTAACGCTCAAGCAGGACACACTTATCAATCCTTATCAGCTTGAGCCCTCTCTGACAACAAGAGCAAATATTTATCTAGCTCACATGGGGCAGTAATTCCAAACAGGGTATCAACGTATCTAGCCTACTATTTTCACGACAGATTTAGAGTAATCTGAGGTATTGTGCTTGAGTTGTTCTGATTTTTTTTCAATATCAATATTATCAATATCAATATCAATATCATCTTCTCTTTCTGCTAGCTGTGAATAAAAGTATATTAGAACAGACTGTGTTCAGGTACTCAAAAAACCCTGTTCCTGAAGTTGAAAAGATCACTTCTGATAAAAATCCCAATGGGTAACATATGCAAAGTTCTCCTTACTGTGTTGATAACTAACAGAAAAAATACATAATACTTCTGAGTTTGGGATGAGAACTAAGAAATGAATGGTTGAAAAGAGTACAAGGAAGGGTTCAAATAAGCATATCAAGAACAGGATCCAGTGATTTTGGTGTTAAATTTATGAAAGAAGGATCAGTTGGATTTCTATTAAAGATCAATTGATGAAGGCATATTTCTTCACCTGGTAAGAATTAGCTCAAGGGCTAATGTCACTGGTTTTATTCAATTTTTTTTTTTCTAAGTACAATAAATCTATGGATTTACTTAATTTACATAATATGTAAAATGCTGAAGAATTTTCTTTAAAAGTAGAAGGGACTGGTACAAAAAGAAATAAAACTGCACCTGTAAATGAACAGGTTTAAGCTAAAATATCTCAGATAGTACTCCTTGTGCTTTTTGAATCAATAACCAGTTTCAATGATGAAAATCCAAGTCAAAGAAAAAAGGAAAAAGAAATCCCAGAAGTGTAAGAAGCAAATTGTCATATAAGAAAAAGAGATTAGTAAAATGGACAAAAATGTTGAAGTGTCTACATTATAAAAAGTCTGTCCATGTACACATAAATACAAACACTTTAATAATTACAACTGTGATTCAATATAGACATTATCCTGCATTTTGGCCTACACTGAATTGTCCTTCTGAATCCCAAAATAGTCAGAAGCCTGACCTTATTCATCCCACTGCCCTCTGACAGGCTTCATGTAGTCACTGGTACCTATCTTCTTGTGAAATTGCTTTTTGCTGAAGAAGGCTCAGACTTCGTGAAGCAGATTTCCAAATCCTTGACAATTATTTGTGGATTCTGAGAACAGTAGCTAAATACTAACTAGGGGAAATAAAGCAGACAGTGAAATATCTGGGATATCAAAATAATTTGGCTTTTTTAGTTTAGTAGGCAGTCTTAAGTCAGTCCTTTCTTGACTAGATCTGCCTACCTCTCATCCTCTGAAGGTGATAACTAATTCTACAAATAAATTTATATATTTTTTGTGCTATAGCGACTATTGTCAAATCCAACGTTTCAAAGCCTCTGTCACTCAGCTTGTATTAGAGTATATGTTTTTGTGGCTAGTCCCAAGACATTCTCAGACTGTATATCTCTTCTTTCCCCTTATTTTTAACACAATGGAATCTAGAGTTAAAGAACATAAATGAGGAAATACATATAACACAAGTAACACAAGTTTGCTGTAAAAAATAAATATTTTGGCCATAAATGTTTGCTAACACTCAGCTGCAGATGTGCCAGATATTCCTGTAACCATGAGAGAAGGTGACAAGCAGAAAGATTGTTCTCCTATGTTGAGGTTTTGGATAGTTTTTCTTTTTTTTTTTTGCTTGTCTCTCTGTCTTAGGAATTTTTTCCCCATTCTTGTTAATGGGTGGATGATCAAGAGAGACAAAGGAGCCAGGGACAGTGCCTGGCCCCGAGGTAGGCAGGGGGGCAGGGCACCAGTTTGGTTTTTTTTTTTTATTATTTCTTCCTTGCTTCTGGGGAGAGAGGAAGGTGGTGGACGGAGCTCTGGGACAGACGGCCTCCGCTCCAGGTTTTTTTGTTTCTTGCTGCGGCTTTCTACCTGTCTTAGGGGGGAGACACCCGGGACCCCCGAGTATTTCTTCCCCTCCCAGGAAGCCANAGACCCCTGTTACAGCTCCACCTGCTATCCAAAGAGGGCACTGGGACCAGCTGCCCCCGGGAGCTCGTACAGGGAGCTCTTTCTCCATCCCTTCCTGCTGATTTGCAGCCGCCATTGTGCACATGGCCGGAGCCGCGCCACAGCGCCCCCTGCAGCCCAGGGGAGTCATCGCACCCTCCCTGCGCACCGGGAGCACCAGCGCCCCTGCCGGCTGTGACCGTGACTGCACCAAAGGGGAATTGCCAACAGAGCGGGAAGAGACTGTCCGTGGGTTTGTCTGTTCTTATTTGTTGTGGTTACCATTGTTGTTGTTTTGTCTGTCCCACCATATATATAAATATATTAGTAAAGGCCTGTTATTCCTCTTTTCTCATACCATTGCCTGAAAGCCCCTTGATTTCAAAATTATACCAATTCGGAGAGAAAAGGGGTTACATTTTCCTATTCTAAAGGAGGCTTTCTGCCTTCTTTAGCAAATACCTGTCTTTGAAACCAAGACATCCTAGAACTCTGATAAAGATGAAATAAAGCAGACAAAATGTGATGCTAGCAAGTTCATAAGAATTGCCATGAGCTCAGTGAAGAGAAATGGAAAATATCAAGCAGTTCTCCTAAACAGAGTTAAATATATATATGTGGTGATTACTTATAAAAATGTAACATAAACCAATTTGTAGGCAAAATAATATCTTAACATAAATTACTCAAATATCCATTGATACATAAGGGTAATTATAACTTTGTACTGGATATATTTAAAATATCTGAAGATACAATTGGCTATATATATTTTTCTAAAGGTGGGTGGTGTAGTGTGCTTTACTACTAACTTCCTACAAGCCTTTTAAAAGTATACTTGACATTTGTTATGGGGGTAGTGTTCTGAGTCTGAAGAGACTTTTATGTTCATACCTGATGCTAAAAGGAACAGTGACAAGGAGGCTGGTGTTAGTGGATGGCAGGAAAAGAAGTTAACTGTGAATTAGTTGTGAAAATCTTGGTCACAGAAATTAATTTTAAGTGTACTTGTGGAGGACTATGACTATAACGTGACATTCTAGGGGAATTTTTGGTAAGGTTGAGTTCAGATGACAGGGACGTGATGCTGAGAATTTTCTGGCAATAAATTTCTTACTGGCTCCTTCCTGAGATATTAGAATTCATCTTGGCAAAGAAAAGCAGGAGAGGCAGTCACTAAAACAGCTGGCTTCCAGCCAGATGCTAATTATTAAGCATTTGAGAGATTTTGGACAGCCAGAAAACTGGGGTAAAATATAAGCACTGTCATAAGGACACCTTATTCAGGAAAAAGGAAAACATTTTTTGTCCTATCTTGCATGCCTGGATAACATTTTAATGCAAGTCTATTTTTAGTAATTGCAGAGGAATAGATTATATCAAGATTTTAATTTCAAATTAAATAAGATTGCCCTTCAGAAACTTTTAGATTGCAAAAGATGTTTTTGTTAATATGCTGAGATTTCTTTGAAATAGCTTTGTTATTCCTGATTTTCTCACTCTTTGAATAAAGAAACAAATCCATATCATGTATCTGCGTTCTCTCAAGGCTTCTTATAACAAATAAGAAACCAGCAAACTTCTGTCACACAAATATGCTTGTAACTTCTAGTTAATTTAAATTTTTATATCCAGAAATAAACTTGTGTGCAGTGCTACTGTCCAACTGAGCAGTCTTCTTGTTTTTATTTAGGATCCTCAGGTTACAGTCTTATGTATGATACATTCCTTGTTCTTAGAGAAGAATTCTTGTGGGGCTGTTTAACTTCCAGAATTTATTTAGAAGAGATCTACCTCCCACCATTCCACTAATACGCTCATCTGCTTCAAAAAGGCTAAATAATTTTCAAAGGTGTTAAGAGCTATATTTTTAGTGACAGCTTATGTCTTCTTGGCACATTCCTGGTACAGCAATGTTGGCAGACCTCATGTTACAGAATCTCCTGGTCTGTCATGTATTAAATCTGTTCTCTGGTTATCCAAGCACTTAAATACTTATGAGTGTCAGGTTTGCAAGTAGATGGATATTTCTTTAGCTTAGATTTAAACACCAGGAGAAGCTAAAACATCAGAAAAGGTAGAGCTCGAAAAGATCTTCATCTGGTCAGATACCTGCAGAACTTAAAGACATATACTGGGCAAATGAAACAGCTTGCTGATTCTGATTTCAGGTGGTGGCAAATATCTGAAAGGCATATCTGAATAACTAATAAAAGCTCAAATATAGACAGTTTAGATAACAATGATAAATGCCATGGTATTTAAACAGATAGCCGGATGAATCACCAAAAGTAAAGGCTTATCTCACAATCACATTCAGCATATAAAAATCCAACCATTTTTTATTTAAATGTTTTTGGATTATGTGATAACCTTACCTACATTGCTTAAATTGTTATAAATAACAATAAAAATTACTAGCAGTAGGCATGATAAGATTCATTTAATGCAGAACACTTAGGAAAAGGAAAGATGGTCCAGTGATAGGAGTGAGAGCTTGGGAAGACAGTTGAGATATCTTAGCGTTGACAAAAACTCCTTGTGCTGCAATGCTTCCTGAGGATAAATACACCGGAATTGTTAAAAGCATCTGACCTCTACAGTAATGAGGCCTGTGCAGGTAACACAGACTAACAGGCACTGCACTCCACTGTTTGTTTTGTGTCATCCTAATGATTCTAACATAAAGGGAACAAACTCAAGCAGACCTGAGCTGAGATCTGCTGGCCTGGTTGGTAGCTTTGAAAAAATCACTCAATTTTCCTCATTTATCCCTATATAATCATGAGAAATAATCCCACTATTCTTTGTAAAATATCCTGCAATTATTTTATGACATATGTTATCTAAGGATATTGTTGCTGTTAACAAAATAATATTTATTTTATTTTTGAAAGGAAGGTGTACTAAAGGTGTAAAAAACTCCTATTGTGAGCCTATAGTTGCATTTAGAGGAAGGAAATATGCTTTGTTTAAGCCATATATTCTGCTGGTTTTTTTCCTCAAATCTTAATAAGTTCTTGAAGAATTAAAGGAAAAATATGGGAGCCCTCCAGTGGTGAAAATAATGTATCTGGATTTCATAATGTAGATATTCTGCTGTTTGCAAAATAATTGCTATAGTTTCCTGCCACATATAGATATTGATATCATTTTGCTTAACAGGACTTGATGTTATCCATTATTTTCCTGGACTCACATATAAATGTGTTCCCAGATGACATTTATAAAACCAGGCAAATCAGATTTGTCTCACATTACATCCTTTTCTATATAGACAGGAAAACCCTCAGGGCCTCTTTGTTTGTTTGTTTACTTCCCACAAGGACCTGCACAGGTTAATCATGTTCTCCCCTTCCACAAGGTTTTCACCTTTAAAGGTGTGTGGATGAAAAGGGGTTTACAATTGCAGTAACAGACATGTTTGTCTGGCCTGACCTGCCCCTTTTTTGGCTTCCTGGATTATCATGTCAACTCATCCACCATTCACCTTCAGAACTGCACCCCCCTATGTAAAGCTGTGGGACATTCTTCTGGAAAGGCTCTGGACAGCTGGTCGGTCACTGCCTTGAAACTGAAACGTCAGAGCATATTGTACTGCTTCAGCAAAAGAATGCACATTTTGGATTTTTATGCTCAATTTGCCATAAAAAAGAGGGGTTATTATTTCTGTGGAAAAACGTCTATTGCACTCCAGGAAGAAAATGGAGATCATAATCTGATTTCCAAGAAAATGTAACTGTAGCTTGTTCTACTTATGTCTGCAGAGTCCACTGGGACTACAGTCCATCACTAAACATGTTATTACTATTACTACTACTACTACTACAAAATCCTTAATATGGAGCTCTTTCACCTTTAATTCCAGTTGGTAAGACTTTTGAACATTTTAAAGCTAGACATGCCAGCATAACTGTCAGTGACTTCTCCTAGTGAAGTTGCAAATGTGGAGTTAAAAGCACTTTCCTTGTGAGTGGTGAACGTATAAAATACAAATGCCTGAAAACCAGCAGACTTCGGAGGGTCCTTCTGTATCACTGGAAACATGGGGAAACAGGAAGAGCAAAGGATTAGACATTTGTCTTTTTATAATGAGGATAGCTTTTGTTGAAACACATGTTGATAAAGTGCATGGTGATACCAAGAATATTTCTTTGAAGCAGTTGGCATCTGAGGTATTCATAAGCAGCCCACAGCAAAAGATGTACAGCCAGAAGCCCACTGTAGTACTATTATCTGCACCACAATTATCACAGGTAGCTTCAGAAAAGGCATAGGAAAGCTCATCTTAATGATACAGATGTGAGTGTGCACACACCCCCATTGCTTTGCATTATGTTTAGCCAGAAGGATATTTCTGAGTACAGACATAGGAGGAAGAATTATGTTTCCTTTTGTTTTCTGTTTTATTTCATTTCAAATCTAGTCAGGCCACTGAAGTATACAGAACAGCAAAAATAAGATTTTAAGAGGCTGAATCTACTTCACATCCTTAGCTTTTGGATTGCAATGCTTTTTGCCATATCTTATACAGCAGCTGCAGAGTCCAGGACTCCTATTGTCATGGAAAAATAAAGGCCTCATTTAACTGCTGGTGGAGCAGTAGTGTGTGATGTGTGTTTGTTTGTCTGAGACATCTGCTCTTTGTGTCAACTGTTAACTCCAGACACCACAGAGTGTTCCCTGTCCCCTGTCAGGCTGTATGCAGAGGCAGTGAGTTAGAGCTATGCACTGCCCTCCAGCAAAAGCATAAAGGGACAAAGGAAATATTTGTGTGCTGTGGGGACTAAGTGACAGGAAAAGACATACTTTCAGCTGTGGCTGGGAAGCTGTGTGATTAGCATGTGACAGGCTGCTGGCTCCTTAACCACTGGCTGCATGAGGATGACTGACTGCCAGGGAGGCTCTGACCTATGTAATCTGACAAAAACTGTTCTGAGAGGATACTGGTTTCTGTTACCAGGCCCACATTATGCACAGTGCCCTTATCATCAGGAGATATTAAAAATATGCAGTGGATCAAGCAGCAGCAACCCTGGGGTGTGCATGACACTTCTCATAACAATCTCTACCTGGATCAGCTCCCTGCATGGGTGAGGGCCACCTCTGCAGCTCCCTGATTTTCCTCAGGACCCAACAGTCCCATGCCACTGCCACCCTTCAGACGCCCTGAAGCACCTACAGCCCGTAGGTGCAGCTGTTGGAACAAAAAGCCAGCATCTAGGAATATCACAGATGCAATTTAAATGTCCAAGAGTTATATTTTTTCACTTTGGGGAGGGAACTATAGGGAGAATAATGAAAAAAATCAGAATTTGTGAAAGATGAGTAATTTTAGAACCTGACATTAATTTTTTTGTAACTGTTCAAAAGAAAAAAGAAAAAAATCAGGTTTTTTTAAATGATAATAAAGAAAGTTTGCCCTTTTGACATGCAAAAAGGTTTTGTTAAGTTTATAGCTGTCTGCTAGGCAAAATAGAAATTGATTTGATTGTTTTTGATGAATGTTTACTTAAAATTTACAGTTTCTTGCTCTTAGAAAGTAAAATTTTCTCTGCTTTGGTTGAGTGTTGGACTTGTCACACAATTTTAACTATCTGTAAGTTAGATTTCTCACCTAGTTGTCTCATGAAACTTAACGAGGGAATATGAGGGATGAGTATCAGGTAGTATGTCTTCAAGATCCAAACTTGCATCAAATAAAGTGCCACCATTGGAGTGACTGTTCCCTTCCACTCATTGTTCATGGAGCCCACATGACTAGGTTAGATTTGACTAATGTCTAGATGGCAGAATTAGATAATTCCTACCTGACTTTCAAGGTGATATATCCTATATTTTCACTAGGATTTTTATTTCCATATTTCTTATTTAATCCTGATTAGAACTTTTCTTGGACATGATTTCACCAAAAATGTGATGTGTATTTCTTATTTTCATCTATTGTGTTTGCTTTTCAAACACTGATTTATTTTTGCCTGTAATCATTCAGCAGCTTCATAGCGCAATCTTGTAACACCTTTAGACATTTTAATATGATGAATACTCTGGAAGGATTGATTGCTTTCATTGTACAACTGAAATTTTACTGCCATCTGTCTAGAGACCAAGATTACCAGGACCCTGTATTATAAGGAAAAATTGTCTAACTAATTTTACTGTTCTACTAAGTCTTAACTCTTTCTGTGAATTAGGTATACTGAGTGAATTTGGTCTTCACTTAATTTTTATTTCAATGATGTTTATTGATTTTGCTTCCTCTATATATAAGAATGCCTAAGTAGAGAATGTAGTTCAATAGCTTTTACAGCTCTGTAAGAAAACAAAGTCACATAGCAACCATAATGACCTCAAATATGTGAGAAAAGTCTGTAAACAGCCTTCTTGTCCAATGGCTCAATCCCAGCTTTAAGATAAAGTTTCCCAGTGTACACATATAAAATATATTTCCTTGAGATTCTGAAAATAATAGGCTTACCACCATTATGATGCATTTTCACAAAGTACTGGGAAGTAAAGAGCATGGAAAGTCAGTGCATTGGCTTCAGTTCTAAAACCCAAAAGTAAGAAAAAAAGATGGGAGAGGAAAATTTACTCTGTCTTTTATTCAAAAATGTTCAGGATCTGCTGACACTGGAAAGACCTCTGGCTCCCATAATCTTCCTTACTTTCTTTTTCAGGAAAGAAAACACAACAATTTTTGTCTCACTTTCTTTTTGATCCATCTTTCCTCTGAAAACATAAATATTATTTAATTTCAGTGTGAGTTTTGGCATATTGCAAAAGTTGTGTATGATGTTTTAACAATTGTTTGGGCTTTTTGACAATCAAACCAACAAAAACCTGTTTCAGAGACAAATTCTGACCCCTAAAAAAAAGAGTTCTGACTTCTCTCTGATTTGAAAGAAATTTGTCTCAGATTAGAATCAGGTTTAACTCAGAGAATGGGCACAACACTTCTTTAGTTTTAATGTTTCACTGCAATAGACTCATTTGCTTATATTTTCACTTTTAAGCAAAAGTCAATCTATGTGCATTCTAATATGAGATACTTGGATATGGATGTTCAATATAATTGCACAACTTGCTAACAAGTCATTTTAAAGAACTGTGATGAGAAATTTAAATGCAGGTGATCTGAGGGCTTTAGGTAATATGACTTCATTTTTCCACTCTAGAATAAAGCTAATCTCTGTCCTCCAGTACCGAGAAGCAGGTTTTGATTCTTGAAAATGAGCAGTTCAATTTCATTGAAGTGTTTACATGGTGAATTCTTTCTGCTTACTTTTGGCTTATCATAAGAACTGAAAATAAATAAAAAGTCCACAACAAATCACTGTAGAGTGGTTTATTGTGCATCACAGCATAGCTGTAATTTAACATGGGTTAGTAAGCTTATTTGCATAATATAAATTTTAGCCTGGTTTTATAATGAATTGGCTGTGTGAGTGCATTGACCCACAAAAGGCTACAACACTAAGGTTCAGTAAAAGTGGTGACATACTACATTTCCTTGTAGCAGCTCAGTGGAATTGCAAATGTAATGGCCAAGAGCATGTTTTTCTGAAAGCATCTGGGAACACCATCACTAATGCAAATGATCCTGTAAGGACATTATTTTTTTGTTGGTATTTTATTGTTGCTTTTCAAGTTAATTCTTTTTCTTCTATTTTCTGTGTGTTTTTTTAGATAGCAAAATTCTCAGTAAAAGTACTCAAATATTATTTGAGAGTGATGAGGCATTAATACTCTTAATACATATATAAGTAGGTATATTTCATCTCTTCTTCACTACAGATGAACAAGCGAATGTACGTTTGGACCTCTACAACATGACAGAAAACAAGACACAGTTACCGCAGCCCACATGAAACAAGCCTTTAACTCTCTGACAGCATTTCCTGACATTTAT
Source organism: Pomatostomus ruficeps (assembly GCA_013400735.1). Classification (NCBI taxonomy): domain Eukaryota; kingdom Metazoa; phylum Chordata; class Aves; order Passeriformes; family Timaliidae; genus Pomatostomus; species Pomatostomus ruficeps. The sequence goes on along the minus strand of VYZT01007717.1, from coordinate 4,340 downwards.
AGCACAGCTCCTGAGGGCCTTAATGACCATCATGTCAAGCTGAATCTACTATTAATATACCTCACTAGTAAGAAGTAAGTATTATGGTTTTCATCCTGAGTGTGAAAGGTCCATATTTCATAAAGAGTTTGACTATAGCTGACTTATTAAAAGGTTCCCCATAAGGAAAGAAACAGTCATTCTTTTTTTATTCCTGTTCTTTTTTTTTTTTTTTTAACAGTTCTGTCTGCTGAAACTTTCTTCTCTTGAATGGAAGTGATCTGTATTTAAATTAAAATACAAATCAGATTCTCTAGCAAAGCAAAGACTGCCTATTGTTTTATAATGTTGTGTAGGCAGCAGAGATTAGATCTGAGATTCACATGGAACCTCCAATACAGTTAGCAGGACTTCCATATTTACATGACGATATCAGATATCAGGCGAGAATTTTTTTTTCATTATTCAAGACCCACTCCTAAAGAGATCAGGACACAGAACACTACTTTTAAAACAAGCAGGAATTGGAGAGAAAGGTTTCCTGAAGTGACAGATCAGTTTAGGACATTTATTCTGGTGGATCCAGACCTGGGACATTTCATAGAGTAATTGAGTAGTTTTGATTGGACATGCTCCCTGCTCCTTATCTGCTCTACCCCTTGCTCAAAGCAGTATCAAAGACTCAGGACCTTGTTCTCTCCAGCTTTGAAAATCTGTTTTCAAGGAGCTGAAACATCAGGCAAATGAGCCCTAAACCTCCTTGCCCTTCATTCCTGATGCAGATCTTCTGACACCCAAAATAGATGCATCCCAAAGTATGCATTCCTTTTACAGATTTTGTTCCGGCTGGGTTCCTCTTGTGTTTATATAAAGGTTAGGATTAATAAGACTCACTATTGTGCCATGTACCCTTTACTATCTCTTTAATCAATGAACTGAAATTCAGTGCTTCTTGAGCATAATTCATCTGAATGTATAGTAGATTTCTAATACAGGCCAGATGAATAGTGCCCCAGGGTGTCTTTTTTTGCTGAATCCATTGCCAATAAAAGGATCCTGGAGAGATTAGCTCAGGTGTAGACATGTACACATCTGAAATTAGGTGATATAAGTCCTATCTATGGACTTTTCTTGAACTGATACAAAAGAATTGCCTGTGAAATTCAGGCTTACCAGTTATATTAGATGAGTTGTGTGCTACAGGTTATAGGTGAACTCAATGTCTTTTGAAAAGAGGTATTATAGTTTTCACACTATATCAGTAAATCCTTTTATTTTTTCTTTTTTTTCTCATTTTCATTTCTGGGTAAAATTTAAGAAACAAGTGCTTCTATTAGTTCATTTTTTTTCTGTATGGATAATTGAAAACACCTAGCATGTGACTGGAATTATTGTCACAATACTGAGTATGCAATAGGTCAGTAATTCACGGTCTGTTGACAGAATAAATTTACACAAATGAATTTGCCTCTTGTATCTTTTCCTGTTTTGATTGCAGACTGAACAAATGAGAACTGAAACAGATGAGAAAAAAATGTTTTGAGCAATGCATGGTAGTCAGGAATTATAAGCCTTTTGTGTACAGTATGACAGGAGTGATAACATTTTAAAAGCAGGAGACTAGCTGGTAAGTCAATCTATAACTTTTTTCCCCCATGCAAAACCAGAGGTTTAGGTAAGTTAATGTTTGAATGAAGAATGTAGTACATGCTCTCTTCAACTGCATAAATAACCAAGAATTTCAGCTAAATTAGAACAGTGGATACATTTTTGTATGTGGCTATTAACAGTAAATGAAATAAAGGATAAGAAACTCACAGAAAGGAAATGGGGAATCTGAGGAGACTGTTTATTTCAGAGGAACAGATCACGAAATTTCTAGTGCACAGTGGCAGATGGCACTACCTGTTGTAGCACATGCACGTCCCTGCTGCGCTTCATGAAAAGGCTGTACAGTTTGCATCATCAAGAGGCTACTACAGTTCCTGGGAAACATTTCTTTATTCTTTAAAAAGCATTCCCCTCTTTATGACAGACTGCACCATTAGCTCTTTTGATGTGTATTCCAGGCCATAGACTGGGATCTGAGAAGTTGACTGGATGAGAGTTAATGTTTATCTGAAAAGCTGTATGAATCACAAGGTTTTAAACATTTTAGTTCTGTAACTGTATGATTGCCACAGAGATTACCACACAGCCACTTACCTAGGAGGAAAAAGATTGCATTTACAGTACATTTTTAGTTATATAAATTACATTTTTTCTAAGTTTAGATATTTTAAGAGTTAAGGATCTACTTTTGCCATGAAATGCATTTAGAGTTGCAAATCTGTCAATCACCCTTCCTGATTTTAACTGATTGCTGCTCAAAAATTACTTCTGGTGATCTGGTTGACTACTAGGAACATGCTCAACCACATCTTAGTTTGAATTAAATTGAAGTGTGGGGCTTTTTTTGCTTAGTTTAGTTTAGTTTAGTTTCGTTTTTAAGTATTTAGTATCTTGTGTCACTCTTCTGATACATAGAACAACTCTTGTACCAACCTTGGAAAGCAGAATCTAACTTTAAGTGGTTTAAGTTGTTGCAAGCATTTGGCAGTTTAGGTGCTATAACATGTCAAAACCCTATTAATTCTGTTGGTACAAGAAGAACTGAAGTAAGCAGTGAATCTCTCAGGATCTGCACATCTCTGTTTCCTTCATAGTTAAGGCCAATGATTGGTGACAGCTTTGTCAGCTCGTCACATAATGTCACTGGAGATTCCATGTGTCTGGCTGACTGTAAATTTTCCCTTTCATTTGTTAGAAGGTACAAGCCAGCAGAAGCCTGGAGAGAGATATTTCTCTTGTGTAAGTTGGTAGTGAAAAATGTGTAAATGAAAACAGCCTCT
>VYZT01007716.1:166701-180006 GCA_013400735.1 Pomatostomus ruficeps | reverse complement strand
AAAATAATTTTTAAAAAGAAGAATGTATCAGAAAATAATTGAAGTGCACAAATATTTAAGTATATTAAGATACTCTTTCTACTCTAGTACTTGTGCTCTAAACATTGGCGAGAACAAGTTTTATGACTGACACACCTCCCAGGATAGGTAAAACTGCCCTTCTGCATAGAAAAAAAACCCTGAAACCTGTGTAAAATTCAAACACACTTTCTGTAACTCCATAGAGCAGAAAAACAATATTCACTCTATTTACTCTCTCCCCTACCAGTAAAATGAAAAACCCACCACTTGAAATAGTTTGAAATAACTTTAAGAATTCCTCCTACCAGTCTCCATCACAAAGAGGCTCCATGAAAAGGTTATCACCACATTTCATAATTCCCATTGTTAGTTTTTCTTCAAATATTGGAGAAAATAAAGCCACAGTCTTCACAGCTGAACACATTCTGCTTTTCCTGGCTGTGGTCAGCAGAGCTCCTGTTCTGGACCTACCCCTGCACAGACAGGCACTGCCTTGATGAGCTAGGTGGGAAGATCCAAATCACATATTTAATCATGCATTTACACTCCAGTAACAGGTATAAATTCTGCAAACAGGAAATGCTTTGATGTTGCTTTCTGGTAGTTTCATTTACCCTTTTAAGTAATTGACAAGAAGTCATAGTCATGACCATGACTTACTTTTATCAAGTAGCTGATGTAACTGAAAACAAGCAAATGCCTTTGACCAGCCTTCTGAGGGAAAGCCACCAGACAATGAGCACTGAGAAGGCAGGAGCTCATAAAACAATATAGTGCATTTCGCCAGAGGGCCTCCATCAGCGTGACTTGCTGTGCAATGTAAACAAACCAAACATTAGACCAGGACTGACATAAAAAGAAAATTCCTCCCCCACTGGATGGGCAAGATTAAATGTTTATTTCCTGGACACAGTCTACTTTCTGTCTGGGCATTCTCTTAAACAGCAAGTGGCCAAGGATTTGAAACCTTGGGAAAAGCAGTGCTCCTGGAAAGCTTTTGATATGAAGAGTTGTGCCTGAAAGATCTCAGTGGGACTCCCCACGGCAGAGAATTCACCATCCCCCCTACCCTGCCCAAACCAGCCCTGGGAAAACAAGGTCAGCATCAGATGCTGAATGGGCTGCAAACCTCGTTATCCCAACAGTCTGCTGGATAAAGAGTCTTTTGGAAGCAGAGGTTCCCACTCCAGTTCTCAGCAATTCCAAGGTTTGGTTTTGCTGTTAATCACCAAGATCTGCCGTTGCAGAGGCAGCTGTGTGTCCCTGGCAGCCAGTCCTCCACCCTGGGCTGATCACAGCATGCTGATGGGACACGTGCTGGGCAGGACAGACACCCTTCCCGAGAGGCTCTGCCAGTGCACTGTGGGAGCTCTCCCCACGCTGGCCTCACTCCCCTGGGGCCTCCTGGCTGCAGCATCATCAGTGCCCGGCCAGCCTGGCTGCCCACTCCGGCCTCCAGGCAGCCCCACAAGCTCCCACCCACAGTAACACCAGCACACTTTGCTTCCCTCCTCGGGGTCAGCCTCAGCTCTTAATGCTCTGCCACTTTTCCAGTCATGTGCTGCTCATGGGGCATGGCAAAGGACCAGCAGGTTTTAATATTCCAGAGAAACTACCAGGTCAAGGTTCTCTGCTTTCCTTGGTCCTGCACAAAACACTCCGTGATCAGATCAGGCACAGAGCCATTGGGGTGAGGAGCACGTGGTGCACACAGGCCTGCTGGCTTTTTCCAGGGAAAGGTAACAGAGCCCNGCCCAGGGATTTACCTGCAGGTTGTTTTGTTCTCTCTGCGCCTTCACCCCTCCACTATCTGATCACAGGAAGGCTGCAGGTCAAGCCCAGGTTTACCTTCCCAGACCCCACTGCTGGGCAAGAAGTGTGGTCACAGGCCAACAATTATTGCCCAAACAGCTTGGCAAGCACCGAAACTCCAAATTCATAATTGCTGTCCTTGAAACACCCCAGTATTAAACATCTGTTGAGACCTTGACCCTATCACCAGCTCCTCCCTGCAGAAACACCCAACTCAAGGCAAGCAGAGCCTAACACTCACACCATGGGTCAAAAATTTAATGTTCATTTTCTTTAGACTACTGTTCAGTTTCCAAATTGCATTAATAATGCAAGAACCTCAATGTGAGTGTCATTACACCCAAGATAATCGTTATTCTAAAAATATTTCATAGGTTACTTTGTTATATCTATCTATCTATCCGTATTTGAAATCGACCTGATGAAAAGCTGCTGTGCAAACGAACAGCAAATAAAGAACCAGGAAAGCTCTGAAATCAATCCGTAGGATTGTAGCACTGGAGGAAACACACGATGAAGCTGATTTAAGTGGAGCAGGAGGGGTTTCCAGGCTGTTGAAGCCCTGTCCATTAGTGCGAGGTCAGGCTCCCGGGCAGCACCTACGCCCCATCCACCCCGAGGCACCGCAGCCAAGCCTGGGCAGATGCGGTTTGGCTCACATGGTATTTTACAGCCTCCCTCGTGGGAGGGCAACAACAGAAACACCATTTTAGTGTGCTCCACATGCCCCAAAAATGACAGAAACGAAAGCTAAGTGCGTGTCTTGCTGCACAATGCAGAGACAAAGAACGCATCAGTTTGGTTCCGAGGCGGGGACGATGTTCCGAGGTGTCACCTTCTGTCACAGGAGGTCCCACCTCTGCACCTTCTGTACCAGAGCCTTTTTCTTAGCAGCTGGCTGAGGGGAGGAAAGCAAAACCTCCGCAGAAAGTGAGCTCGCTTATGCTTGTTTACAAAACCCAGGAGTATCTGTTTGTTGTCGGGAAGGGGAGGCTGCGAGAGGCGATGGCGAGCGGGGCGAGCACCGTGCTGGCCGCGCACCCCACGCTCGCTGCCTTCATCGGGCTCTGCCTGGGAACGAGGGCAGCATCACCCAGCCACGGCCACGCGTCACCAGCAGAACGGGCACAAAGGCAAATCCTGCAAGCGCTGCCAGCTGAGGCGGGCTCCGGGGAGCACAACTGCAGCACCGAGCGGGGAGCAGAGCCAGGCGAGGCCGCTTCACCGGGCTGAGGTGCCCGCAGCCCCCGGAAGCATCCGGAGCGGCAGCGGAAACCTGCCGCAATCAGTGCGGGGGGCGGAGGAAATAGAGATTACTGATCTGTCCAGGGAGTTGCCTTACAAACGAGGAAAAGACACACTGAGAGAAGGAAGCAGAACAATTGCCTCTACCCTGCTCTGAGAGGAAAGGCAAAGCAGTTACTCAGATGAACACTTTCTGTTTTTCATTTTATCTGAACTGTGCTAGGGAGTGACACATCATGCAAACCCAAATCACTTCTCTGCATCTCTCCTTTTTTTACAGTGTTTCATCTGGGTCTTTTGTTTGGTTTTCCACATCAACCTTTTCCAAAAAGCAGGATTTGAGTTTTTAAAACGGTTGTGCAGAAAGAAAAACAAACATTTCATTCCTTTTTTTTTTTTCCGTTCGAAGACTGCCTCCCCTCAGCTGTGCAGAATGTTGTTCCCAGCCCACTGGGCCCCAGGAGGAGGCAGCTCCCATCCCCAGGGAAGGGATGTGATCCCCACTCATCGTTCTCCTTGATGGGGATTTGATGGGGTTTACATTTTTCAAGCTCAATTCCTCTCCTTAGTCTCTGCCAGAAACCTTCCAGATGCAGGGCAAATTAACCAACAACTCTCACCACCAACATCCAGAATATTTATCAACCTAGACTTGAACAGTTACAGTATCAATCAGTTCTGCTAATGATGATCACCATCACTATTTTCTCAAGTTTCAAGCAGTTACTATCAATCCCTGCCAAGTCTACTCCATGCTCAGTTACTCAAAAATGATTCCTGATAGAAACTTGAGACAAAAATATACAAAAAGGTGCACTAAGTAACAGTATTCACCCTGAAAACACCTCAGCCACAATAAAAGAGTCCCCAAGTCCTTCTGCACCCCACAGCCCACTCAGGGTGAAATGCAAGCAGGGGAAGGATTTATTTACTTCTGTCACTGTCAGGCTTGACACCAAGAGCAACCTCGGCACAGCCTGCTGGTTCTATCACCCAGAAAGAACCCCACATACCACATTTCCTCCCAGGAACCACACTTGGTGTGTTGCACAGACAGGGCCCGGCAGTTTGTTGTAAGGGAGTTCTGCTGGCAGCTGACACATTCATGTTCGTGGTGGGCTTCATTCGTTAACTCAGTCTAAAGCCTGGATTCACCCAAAGGACAGCACTACCCACAAAGCAATGGTCGAAAGACAACATAGGAGGCAGCATTACCTGGCCTGGTCTGGCTAATTTCAAATTACTTGTAGGTAAATATTTCTGTACTTACATGCATGTAGGTGAGCGAGGAGACGGTGCTGGTCAGAGCAGTTACAGCCCTGGGCAAAGCACAGCAGACAGAAGCTCCGGGTAGTGCAGGGGTGGCTGCAGCCAGAAGCAGATGCCCAGAACACGGGGGCAGAGCAGCACCACAACCCCGCACCGGGTTACATCACACGGGGGTGTTACAACACGCGTGGGCCGTGGGATGAGCTCCTGCTTCAGCTCTGCCCCTGCAAAGGGCCACTTGGAAGAAACGTGTTTTCTCTCCTTTCCACCCCCACGAAATATGTGAAAATAAACCCATTGTCAGGGAACAGGCTCATCTTTCCTACAGTTTCTTTGGCACACACAACTTTTTTCCTGTAAACACCCAAAGCCTTTGTGTAAGTTGGGGGGTTTTTTTAACGTTTATGCTACATGTTAGTTAAGCCTCTTTAGATTTAATGAGATACTAAGATGTGTTTGTGAAAACCCAACCCTCTGCAGCTATGTTCATAGGCCTTGATATCTCCCATTATTAATAATCAACAGAAGGGAAGAAATTATGTTTGCCAAACATAAGATAATAGTCAGAAAGTAAAGATTAAGAACAGTGGTCAAAAAAACCCTTTCAAACTCACAAAAATTGACGACAAGGAGGGTCACGTCAAAGCAGCCTGAAAGTTTTCTGACACTCTTTAAGAACCCAAATCTAGCACCACGAAAGGTTTTGCAAACATTTCCCAGAAGCAGCTCGACAGTTCCAGCAAAAACAGCATCAGAAAAGAACTCCAAATCCCCTCCTTGAAAGCCAAATTCAGAGGCACAGATCCACAAATCAGCCTCAGAGGCTTCTTTCCAAGAACAAGAAGTGGCACGCTTACGCGTCCAACACGCCGAGGGAACACGAAACAAGGGTTGCTTCTTCCAGGTTTTTTTGCTTTCCCCGTTTCCCTGAACAGAAGTGCTGGCTGTAAGAGCGGGCAGCTCACGCTAAAGCAACAGAGTCTTAGCGAGGCTCCGAGTTCTGCAGTACCCCTCCGAGCAACCAGTGCTGCGAGTCCTTTATCTTCCTGCTGATTGAAAGCGCTTGTTCAGCGCTCTTTGTCTCGCTCGTCATTCCTGAAACAAGCGATTCTCGGAGCAACAATGTCACACCTCCAGTTCCAAAGTGCAACAAAAAGGCAAAAGTGTTTAAAAACCAACCAACCAAACGAACAAACAAAACAAAACGAAGGAAACTGGCCCTAATCTCTGAAGCGAAATGAATCCACCGCCCCGGAGGAGGCGAACGCGGCACTGGCCACCTCCCGGAGGCTCTCCCAGCCCGCTCCCCCCCGGCCCGGCCACCCAACCTCCCCAAGAATGTTCGGTCCTCGCCCCGCGGAGAGACTCGGCTCACCTGGGCAGGGCAGGGCACGGCTGGTCTGGGAAGGACGGGCTGGCGGCCCCGCTCAGCTGGGCAGGACGGGACGGGGCAGGGCTGAGCAGGACGGGCTGACGGCGGCCCCGCTCCCCGGCCGGTGTGGGGCTGGTCGCGGCGCGCTGTGCCGCGGGAGGGCCGGGATGGGACCGGGACGGGACCGGGACCGCCCCGCTCCGCCCCGCTCCGCCCCGCAAGGCGCTCCGGGGACACCCGGCCCGGCCAACAGCGCCCCAACTTGTCTGGGATGCCGCGGCCCCGAGAACGCCTGCCCAAAGATAAAACTACCGGAGCCGAGTGGAAACGGTGCTAAGGAAAGGATGGCACGGCCAGAGAGCTCAGCAAAACCCGGCGAAGTTAGAGATGAATAATCCTGGTAAATCCTCCCGAGCGTTGCAATGAGGATGAGGGACGGGGCCGCGGTCTGCGCCGCCGGTAGAGCACACGGTGTGCTCTGCGCTGTCATAGTTTGGATGTGTTTGGCACCTCCTGCTTGAGCCAGAGCTGTCACACAGGGCCTGGGGTGGCAGCTGCAGCAGGACCACTCGTGGCACAGTTCAGGGCAGCAGTGACAACAGGCTCCCAGTTAATGGTTACAGACTTTACTGGGAACACAAAAATCACTGAGAGATCTTGGGGCAAAGTGCGCTGCTTTCATCCAGCATCCAGTTTTAGCAATCCTTTCATTAGTGCATAATTTTCCTAGCTGATAATAACCCACAGTATTTTAAAAGTTGGTTTTACAAAGAGAGTTTAGGAACCGAATTCATTCTAGTTCTTTTCCACTTATAGATGCCAGACAAAGCATGTCTTCATGTCATTACCAAGGTAAGACTCAGGAGACAGAAGCACACAGTCTTTTAGCCAGCCATAATCTCACAAGGAACAGCACCGAACAATTTGTGTTACAACTGCCACACACAGATCTAAGCAGGGCATTTTATTTTATTTTTTTTTCCATGAGGAAAAGCAAACAGAAGATCCATAACAGAGTGTGTTTGATCTGAGAGGGGCCATCTAGAAGAGGTCTCAATATGCAGGAACCAGCTTCCTATGTCAGCCACATGGTTGTCTTCCAAAGCACTTCACCTCTCCATCCCATTTTGTTCCACACATGATCTTGCCTCTTTCTAAGAGATACAGTTACAGGACTGGCAACTTCTTTTGTTTGAAATATTAATTAAAGCTACAATTAAATATTTATTCCTGGAAATCTTCTTTGTTTTGTGTGCCAAAACTGCTTTTTCCAAGGTGGAGGAGGATGAATACACTACAGAAGCAAGCGCTGTTCAGAGCAGTCCCCCCAGCCACAGTCTGGGATTTCAGCTGTGCTTTCCTCGAAGGCTTGGCACTCCTGAGTCATCCCTTTCCTTCCCTCTCTCCCTCTGCTCCCCAGGCAGAAATGCACAGCCCATGGGAGATCCATAGCGATGGATGCCCCCAGCCCTCAGGCCGGTTTTCAGTACTGGGGTATCAGAGGGGGGTTTGAGGAACCCTCCCTGTGGGGGTGTGTGTACCCCTAGCTGCCACAGCTGGGAAATGGGATTTTGCCTGCTGCTTTTTTTCAACTGCTGGAGACAGGAGAGGTTTCAGCTTTCCCCAGACTCCGGCTTGTCTCCCTCCCCTTCTCCTTTCTCTCAGTACGATTACTAAGGATCAGTTAATCATTTCCAGCCCACGTGCCTACCTTGCTCCTTCTGTCCCTGGAGTGGGGTGGCCGGCAGCAGGGCAGCTCCTTCCCAGGATGCAGGCAGGGCTGGGATCCTCCCCAGGATCAGTGCTGCTGGGCTGGGCCAGCAAGGGGCACCTCACAGCTGGGACGAAGGCAGAAGGAGGTGCAGCACTCCCCTGCCTCTCTCCTTTGCTGCTGTATGATCCCCTGTTTACTCAGACATAGCTCTGGGCTGTTGCAGGGACTGAGCACTCCCCTCAGCAGTCCTGACAGGGAAAAAAACCCAGAAGGATTTTTTGATAGTTTAGCATAATTTATACCCCTTTTCATTCATTTAAAGTATTCAAAGTGCAATTACTTACACAACTTGAGTCAAGGAAATGAGTGTGTAGGGGGAGAATGTATCAGGTAATGTGATTCATTCGTAGTGGTGGGTGATACACGTCCCTGCGCAGCAGCATGGATGAGGTGGCTTGAACAGCTCTTGAATAATGAGATGGGTGCTGCTTGTCAACACAGGGCAAATACTGCCCACCTCCATTAAAAAGGCATGAATTGGTCTAGGATTGCTCCACTCATCACAAAGGCAATCCTGATTTCCAGTTCCGAACTGGTTTTCAGAACTATTTAATCTAAAAGATATTGTTGGCACAAACACAAAGAGCGTAGGATGGACATGAATGAACTGTGCCTGGAAATCAGAAACAGACTCTTTAAGATTAGAGTAATAAGATTGTACAGAGAATAATAGGAGGAAAAATACCCTTAACTTCTAGAATATGTGGCATATTAAGTATGCTTCAGCCCAGAGTGCTCTATTGCACTTGATGTTCTCATGTCCAGTCCCAGTGCTGGCTGGAAGCCCAGCAGTGTGCCAGCCCAGAAGAGTGGGATCTGCCTTTCACTGAAGGCTGTTTACTATATAATGGCATACACTCATTCTATTTTACCAGATCAATTTTTTCCTACCAGGCCTCTGACAACTTACTGTGTGCTCTCACTATCTTAATCATCTGTAATTTTGAATCATTCTTCAGATGAGCTCTGTTCAGTTTGAAAAGCGTAGGAACTGAGGTTATCTTTGCTGTTCTCAGACAAATCATAGCAGCAAGACCCAGGGAAAAAATGCTTATAAAGAAAGGAATCTTCCCCTGTGGTTAGGGTTAAAATTCAATTCATGTTAACTAAAGGTACAAATAACCTTGCAAATACTTTACAGAGGTTTGAAATAATAAAAACAAAGCCCCAAATTGCCATGTAGACATCAATAACACAGTGTACTAAAAGTAGCACTAGCACAACCTTCTCAACAAGAATTTAACAAACATCTTTCCGCCTTTCCCTCAGGGGAGGATTTAGCCCCCAAACTTAGTTATCATATCCAGAGCACTCTTAATAGCAGGGTGAGGAACTTGTTCTTGAGCCTCACAGCCAAGCTTGGCACACTGTCATGGATAAGAAGTAGGTCAGCTCCAGGTTGTAATCACCTCCCATTTTTGTCGTCCTGGAAGGTGCAGCAAAACCCTACCAAACAGGTATTGCTTAACTCCTCATCTGGCCAGCTGGCCACTGAAATCCAGCCACTTGGCTAGTGAAACAGGGAGAGCTGGCATGAGCTTGCCTTGAGCAAGGGTATCTCCAGGTTCTTTGTTAGGAAACAGGGACTCCATTCCAGTGCAGAAGTCATCAGTGAGCAGTTTGGCAGGAGGCGCAATCCATCCAGTCACTGCAGATTGTTTTTTTCTCTTTGCTAGCTTTTTTTCAGGTTCCACTCCTTCTAAAGAAAGATTATGTTTATCATGAGTAGAGGAATCTTTTAATGCACAAAATCAATCAGGAGCTACACAACTATCAAAGATTTTAATGCCAGTCAGGCTGTCTCTCTGTTGTTCCTGATACAGTCACCTAATATGCAGCTCTCAAACCTGATTTTTCAGATCGTTTGTCTTCACAATCAAAAGGATAAGGTTTTTACCTCAAGAAAAATAACATCTATGGATTGTGTTGAAGTAGAAACACAAAAAGCTGAGCTTTTCAGCGAGGTAAGCTCCAGGGAAACTGGGGTGTTTTAAGACCATATGTCTTGTCTTTTGGGGGTTTTTACCTCATGTGCAACAGGCTTCCTTAAAATAACCCAAACCCGTTCTAGTAGAAAAGCATGGCTTTAAAGAAGAACTGTTTCTCCATCATTTGCTTTTTACTTTGTTAATATTGACTGCCTGTCAGAAATTAAAGACTGTCCCCTCCTCCCTGCCCTTCAGCTGCCGTCCTCTACCCCTTCCTCCTGTTGTTTGCATTTACTCTCTGTCATTATCACCCCTCTGCTTGCCCTGTGGAGACTCTCATCCTTCAGCCTCTGTCCTTCCTGAAAGCCTCACCTGTGCTTCCAGTCATCCCTGACAAACCCAGCACTGAATCCACAATTGTGTCTGTTTGCTGGGAACTCCCGTCAGAGCCAAGAGCTTCCTGCCCACTCTTCACTGAGCTCCCGGTTTGCATTATGTATGCTGGAGGCTCAGGCTAGGATCCCACAGGCAAAGGGCATTGACATTGGAAGGGCAGATAGAGCATCACAACTGAAGGTTCCTTTCCAAGTACAGGATGTTATCAAGGGGTTGATCTACAAGTGCAAAGCACAAAGCAACCCTGAGCCCTGAGGAGTGGTGAACCCACTGAGCACACACAACATGCCCTGCCCGTGCACAGCACTGGATCAGGCAGCTGCTTCTTGGAGTACAAAATAGAAAAGCAGCTGCTCAACAAACATGTTGCTGTGGCCTTAATGCAAATTTCCAGCTTGGTACTGGAGCAAAGATCAAACTGACTCATATTTTACTCATTCTGACAGATTTCATGACCCGAAGATGGCAGCTAGTTAACCAGACTGCTAAGACACTCTTCAACAAAAGTGCCTATATATCATGTTGTGTTATCTGCAGACATTTAAATACCTTTGTTTTACCACACACAGGATGGTAATATTCATAATTCACAATGATGAAGAATGATGATGATGATGATAATGATCACATAATCTGTAATGATGACATGCTGATAGCTAATTATAGGGGGAAAAAAAAACCAAAAAGAAAAGAAAATGGCAGCTATGTTCTGTCTAAATGAACACACAACAAAATCTTTATGGTGAAAAAGAGCCTACAAAACAATCCTCTCCCACACGTGGGCGGGGTTGTTGTTGTGACCTGTCTGGGAGATGGCAACTACCTGGGGGGAACCCTCAGCAGGGAGCCTGTAACCAGCAGCATCCCTGGAACCTGAGACAGCTGCAGCTGCCACCAGCTAAATACAAAGGCTGGATATTTCCACGTTTCTTCTTCCCTCAAGACCTGTCCATCTTCAGATCATGCACTGTTCTCTTTCCCCAGTCTGCCTATTCTCTTCAGATCCCAAACTGCACACAGAGGTCAGGGCTGCACTTAAACTCTGCATCCTGCAAAGAGCTTGGTTCATTACCAATTGATACTCTGTCTCAGCTGTGATTAAACTGATACAAATACCTTTTGGTAAAGGACTGGATCTTAGTAGCAATAGGAATTCTTCCAAAACACTTGTAAATGCAACATCCTGCACAGCAAGAGAAAAATTGTCAATAACTGGCTTTTTTTTTCTTGAAAAAAGAATTAGATAAAACTCCCCAAGGTGCTGGAACTATTAAGTGAATGAAAACAAAGATGGAAAATAATGCGATGGAGAGAGATCAGTACAAGGCTCCAACATCCCGGCATCCTAAACATTCTGTGCACTCTTGTATCCAGAATTTTGGAGCAGAAACCACAGTCACAGTCCATGTAACAAGATGCTATTTCCTGTGTTGGTGATCAGTGTGATATATGGGTCAGAATATCTGTGTTTGTTTAACTTTGGGCAACGATCCCGTCAGCATTTTCACTCCCACACCAGGGAGGGAGAAAAGCATTCTCCCAGCTACATTTCTTTATGTAGGGTTACTTGTTTCAATCTACAAAACACAGTTAAAGGCACAGTCTTTGTCCTCCTTTTCCCTTAAAAAACTTTGGATATTAAATCCCATGTTCACATTACTTCAAGTCTTCTGAAAATTGACAACAACAAGTTACATCTGGCAAATCAAGGGTGTTTTCACAGGCTGGCAAGCCTGCCGCTCTTGAAAGCCTACCAGGTTTAAATATTTAATGATCAGACTTGGCATTCATTGTCCTAATCAATTCTCTTTTTAGATACGAGTCTGAAGAGTCTCAGAAAGTGCAGTCAGGCTGTGCTGGAGACCTGTAGAGGCTTCTCACACCAGTCAATAGCTACACTTGCTAGGAAATGAATAGGGGAGGCAGAATTCTCTGCCCTGTTCCACTAGAGGCACATTGAAGCCATAAGAGGGCAGATTGCCTTGAGATAAATTGGCTTTTACAAAGCCTTTTCTTTATATCCTTCGTGTTGGTAGCATTTTTTACTTACAATTAAATGAAAGGGAAACTTTTACAATGTTGAAATAATGAAAATTCATTCTTGGAAGGCGGTGGACAGATACAAGCTCCTCATCTGCAGACCTGTGCAGTGGGTGTACATGAACACAGACATGGCTTAGGTTCTGCCAGGCAGTGGGGTACAAAATTTGGTTTAGAGCCCCATGGAGCACATGTGGGGTTGGTGGAATATAAGAAATAAAACTGACAGAAAGTCAGAAAAGTGTCTGCAATCATCTTCTGAAAAGAACTGAGGCACTGAGCCAGATGCTCCCCTTTCTCTGATTGGGTTTCCTAAGCCTCCCTCCCTTCAGGAGCCAAACATTTACCCCATTTCCTTTCTGCAAAACAATAGCCAGAGGGGGACTGGTGCTTTTCCCCTTTTTCAGTAGCTGAAGGGCCAGGACTCTCAATGTCCTGGTCCATCCCAATGAATGTGGGGACCTCCAGCAAAGGGCTTTCTAAGGAAGACAAGACCCCTTCAGAGTCTCTCAGCTGCTCTCTGTTGGCCCAAATGTAAAAGTCATCTGAAGGGGAGCTTGAGTACTGGACTCCCCTCACCCAGAAGATTCCTCTCACCAGCGGATGATGGTGTAATTCTTTCACAACTGGATTAATACACTTTGGACTGTTCTTAGCAAAAAGAACTGCATTGACTGAGAGCTTCGGGACTGAAAACCACGAAGATCCACCAGAGATGCACATTCCAGATGAAGGCTCAGACCAACTCAGATAGAAGAGTGGACTAAAGCCCACTCCCTCCATAACTTTGGTGAAGTGCTGAGTTTTATGACATTTTGCATTGCAGAGAACAGTTCCTGGGAAATTATTCTGCACTAACTGAAGCCAATGATAAAATGTTTGTTGTTTCCCAATGAGATCCAAGCAAGGCACATAATGCATTCAGCACCTAGAGAAAAAAATGTGTGAGGATGGACACCTTAACAGATAAAAGTGCTCCCTACCCTGGTGTTTCTCTGACAGCCCCGTGGGCAGAAGTTGAACTGTGAGGGTTCATCAGCACAGCCTTCCTTTGTGCCCAGGGCTTTATACCCTGCATTTGGTGCTTAGATGATGATGCACCATTGGATACTCATGTCTGAACAACAGAAATCAAAATTGGTTTGAAAGAGATTTAGTGAGAATTCTGGTCTGCAGGAAGAGGGGAATGATGTATGCAAGGATAAAAATCTCTCCTTCCAGAGCAACAGGATTGATCTGGCTTGTTAAACCCATGTCCTGGTTTCAAAGACAGGTATTTGCTAAAGAAGGCAGAAGCCTCCTTTAGAATAGGAGAATGTAACCCCCTTCCCTCCGGATCGGCAACAGTTTGAAATCAAGGGCTTTTCAGGCAATGGTATGAGAAAAGAGGAATAACAGTCCTTTACTAATATATTATATATATATATATATATATAAAATATATATAT
>VYZT01007716.1:69322-166531 GCA_013400735.1 Pomatostomus ruficeps | reverse complement strand
TTTGATGGAGTCACGGTCACAGCCAGTCGGGGAGCAAGGATAGAAAGCACCCAGTTGGAGACAGACGCCTGCAGTGATGGCAGATCCTCTCTCGAGCTCCAGCAGCCTCTGTCTCTGGAAGTCCAGCAGCGAAGAAGAGTGCCCTTCAGCCGTGCTTGGCTCCTTTATCCCGTCCCAGTCCCCGTATCCCTGCCCCACTCTGAGGGGAAACCATCCCAGCTATCAGGGAGTCCAGATAAGGCTAGCCAGCTGCATTCATCTCAGAGTCATCTCTTTGTCCCTTCTTAATGATCCACCATCAAGGTTCACAAGCAACTAATCACTCGCCATTATACCCCCCCCAGCAGCTAGAATGGGGAAAAAAATTCCAACACAAAGAGCTAAACAAAAGGTATCCCAAACCCTGACAACCTACCCAGTAGACAGTGCTGCTGTTGTTTTTTCAACTGAAGCTTGTCCTGATGGAAGAAGCTTGTTTATGCTTTCCACAATGTTCACAGGTTCTTTCTATGGCACTTCATATTTCTCTACTGCACAACTGAATAGAGATTAGGAAAAAATGTAGCTGTGCTTTATTTCAAAGGGCTGTACAATAATGACAATTGCACAGTCCTTTGGGTTAAGTCCAGGACAGGCACATCTGATGGCATCTTGCAGTGATCAATAGGATGAGCTGATAAAGGTAAACATGCTTAAATATGATTGTACAGTTCTCAGACAATACTTTTATAGATCAAATGCCGGCAAGAAAATAGTCATCGGTGTATAAGGGTGAAAAATGCAGGGGAATATTTTCACTCCTTCTCTTGCAGAACTGCACACTTCTCCATTCAAACTGCTGCTGCATTACACCTCAGAGGAAATCTCTCCAAACATATAAAGGGTGTCCCAAAACAACAAACCATTTACTCCTGTAAGTCAGTATTTAATTGAAAGCACAGGAAGTGCACTGAGTGGGTAGAGATGTGCTCACTCTGTATTTTGTATTGACAGAAACATTCACATCAGGTACAGGCAAACATAAACAATCCCTGATGCAAGGAATTAACGCACTTTCTGCAAGTCTGTGTGCAAGATAAGACCACAAGCTGACAACGAACTTGACAATTAAAAAACTGAATAAAAATTGTTCATCTAATTTTGAATCTTTGTCATGAACTCAAATACCAGAAGAAGTGCTAAAAAATGTGTGCATGTGGAGGGAGCCAAGGACAGGTCAAACCCTCTGTATGAATCTGTAGGAGTAAGGGAGTAAATGTATTAAGTAAACAAGTAAATTAGATTTAAAATCTTGAGGCAGTGCCATGTCCACTAGATGGATGTGTATTGAGGCTCCCTGCAGTCATTCTGGGAAGGATCTAGAACAAGGTGAGGGGGCTGTAGCTCCTGCAGGAACCCAACCCCTTAGGTCCCTGAACTGGTTGGTACTCACTGAGTTCCACTGTGGCACTGGGACCTCGGCTGTGCAGGAGCTGCTGCAGCAGCAGCGACCTCCAGAACATCCTGCAGCACAGAGGGCTGGCGAGGCACAGAGGGCTGGCGAAGCAGACAGGGCTGGCGAGGCACAGAGGGCTGGCGAGACAGAGACGGCTGGCGAGGCATCCTCAGCTCTGCCTGGCCACGGCTGGGGGGATGTCACACCCACCACATTTCCCAGCAGTGACCCTGCTCCCGTCCCCAGGAGGAAATGCTTCCCAGTCCTTTGTTTCAAACAGATAAAGGAAACAGGAAACACTCAGCTACCTCGCTCCCCGTCTTTCGCCATCCATTTCACTGCTTCCTGCCCCTGGCTATTTTGGGAGAGAAGAGTTTAAGAAAATCGCTTCTTCCACAGTTCGGGTTTCGCTTACGGAGGCAGGTTGAGCCTTCAGTGGCTCGCTGGCTTCTCCCTCCTCAGGGAGGGGAAAGGGCAGGAGCAGGAGGAGGCTGAAACCAGGAGGGCTCACAATATCTGCCTCTTGTAGTTTCAGCCATTCCTTCCTTTCAACTGGGGGCTGTCTCTCACAGCATGGAGAAATTGTCCATGAATATTCTCTCGGTAGTGACAGTCTGGGATCCTTTGGCAGTGGGAACTGGCCATGCAGAAGCAGGCATGACAGGTTGGGGTTTTTTTAACTCTTTAAACTGACAATTCCAGGTGTTTCATTCCATTAGTTATTTGAGCAGAGTCAATCATTGGCTCCATATTTTTGGAAAAAAAAAAGCCCTAAAAAACAAAACAACGGAAGAATTTAATGCAGTCAACAATTTCTTGTTGTTTTCAGAAAATTTTGAGGCATTAATGCAACATTAAAAAGATTAACTCCTCTTTGTATGATAAATGCAAGGATAGAAGGACGTTGTGTTTGTATCACACTAGTGTGTGAAACGGGAAGACTGGAAACATGAAAGAGGTGTTTGCACAAAGATGGCAGCTCAGAGTGGTTGTACTTTCTGCTTATGATGAGCTTCAGTGGGGCAGAAATGTCACACCTTCGTTGTTTTTTTAGGGAATATTGAAAAATGTTTTATGCCAACACCATGGCAGCTGAAAGGAGAAAGCCGAAATAAGAGTGCTCGGATCAGGGAATTTCCTATACCTACTCTCCTTCCACCAGCCATACTTCCTCAAGATGAAACAAGTCATTGGAAAATATTAAAATTCCCAGAGACTTTGTTTGAATTAAATTATATTTGTAAAAGGAAATCAAGTGAACACTTCCCACTAGCTCCTCAGGTCAGTTTGCACCTCACCCTTCTCTCCAGATCTGCAGCCACGTAGCTCTGTGTGCGTGTTTAATTCCTTTCTGCTGATATCTAATTATCTTTTGACCCTGGACGAGATTCCAGAGTGCATCTGTAGCAAGCCATTCCTGTACAGGGATGTCCAGGAACAACACCCCCAGTGCAGCCTCAGTTTTGTAGGAGTTAGTGACAGCTCTGAGGTGTGTCCCACATCCTGAAGCCTGGGGAAAACACAGAGAGCACACATGAGTCAGCAGCACTTCCCAGCTCTGGTTTTGTCAGAATGACACTGAATTCAGCATTTGGCTCAATTAAACATTGAGATGATCCCATGATTAGCCCCAGTTTCTGCTGAAGTAAAGAGGAGCAAAGAGGAATCAACATCCCGTTGCATAACCACCAATGACAGAAGAGGGCTCCTGTTTTTTGGGGTTTCTCCAGGTGTAAGGTGTATCCAGGTGACAACAGTAATGCAGCACTGCTCTTTGTTTCTTTTTAAAATTTTCTCCTGTAACTCTGTGTTTTTCCATTAATCCTCCACCTGCAGTCTCAAATTCCAGATTGATGGACTAGAATTTGCTGTATAAAGGATGATTTTATTAATCATATTAATTTTTGTACGTGGTGCAATACTTAACCTAGACACATAAATGTTTCAGTGGACATGAGAGGAATAAAATCTCCAGGCTGACTCAGAAAGAAGTGCTCACTGAATTCATTCCATGAGCAATGAGGTGATTCCCCATTCTGATGTTAAACCTGCTGCAATTCCACCAATGCTATCACTCCACAGCCTCTGGCAATACCACCTCAGTCGTAGGTTTAGACAGATTACTATTATTATTGTTATTGTTATTGTTATTGTTATTGTTATTGTTATTG
Source organism: Pomatostomus ruficeps (assembly GCA_013400735.1). Classification (NCBI taxonomy): domain Eukaryota; kingdom Metazoa; phylum Chordata; class Aves; order Passeriformes; family Timaliidae; genus Pomatostomus; species Pomatostomus ruficeps. The sequence continues at coordinate 162,925 of VYZT01007716.1, read as the reverse complement.
TTATATGAATGTCCTAAATGCTGCATCATGGCAGAGATGTTTTATGCCAAATACAATGTTCCATTTAGTGCAACCTGTATTTTCCAGTTCAGTCCATGTTTTGTTTTGAGCTGATTCAGAGTGAAATTACTTTCAATTTTTCACTTTGGCCAGGCAATCAGAGAAGCAGCCCTGCAGCCTCACAACTGTGCTGCCACCAGGTACCGAATTGTTCAGGGCTGACTTGCAGACTGGCTTTTCTTTTGGAGAAATTGTTCACTCTCAGATCTCCCTTCTGTCTGAAGATATTCACAATCTATGCATGTGAAAAAGGAAAGGAAAGGAAAGGAAAGGAAAGGAAAGGAAAGGAAAGGAAAGGAAAGGAAAGGAAAGGAAAGGAAAGGAAAGGAAAGGAGCAACAATAACAAAAAACAAACAAACAAAAAGCCCCAGATATTAATTATATTTTTAATTTCATAATTATTTACTCAGACTCTTTCATAACAAAGGAAAATGTGCTGACAAAACAGACTTGAAAATAAAGAGATTTAAACTTGTTGAAGCTCAAATACCTCAGCAACACCTGGTCTTTCAAACTGGGAGTCAGCAGAAGCATTGCATACTTATGGGTTGCAGCATTCACTCCTAATTTTCCTGAATTTGGTAAAGGGAAGCAGTCTGCATCCCAGTTTTCCAAGCATTATGAGGGAAAATTTGGAAGGAAGATGTGAGCAGCAGCCTGCAGAATACACAAGACTCCCTCTCCTCACAACCCAGGCCACAGCCTGGTGCAGTTTTTCCATCTTCTCAAGCTACACACATTTCTCAGTTCTTTAAACACTGTGCTGTCTCTCAAGCATAAATCTGGGGGCAGACAGGTGTTTGGCACAGAGAGTAAAAGTGTCAGGGGAAAAAGCACAAAAACAATGGCCCTTTGACAAGGCAGCCTCACAGCTTTGATGTTTCCTCTCTCTCCTTTTCCCTTTCTAATTAACTCCATTTACTCTCTGCACAGAACCAGAAATGCTCTTGCACTGGAGCAATCTTGGTGTTATTTTTGGCCTTCTCATCTTGCCATGTGTGTCTGGTCTATGGCAGTGTTGTTCAACCCATGGTCTGCAGAGATAACCTGGGCGATAGCTTCATTTGGGCTGTTGGAATAGGGACTGTTTGAGACACTGTGGACTATTCCTTAAGGTAACACAGAAAAGTACAATATTGTCAGTTACTCCAAACTCATTGTCCCAGGGCCAAAAGCTCAGCTATTTCCCAGTCACAAGAACCAGGAAGCTGCCAGGCCAGGATGGCTCCATTTCTGCCAGAGCTGACACAATTGTCAGCTCTTTTGTAGTCAGCATCACCCTAACAGGCAAATATTTACCCTGCAACTTTTGTCCAGCCTTCCAAAAGATTTAAAACTCACTAGCAGGTGGTGAATTTTATTTTAAACAATGTGCCTGTCTTGTGGCTCCATTCTTGACTGATAAACTGCTCTGCTTGTATTGGTTTTCCCTCAAGGGCTTCACTTACAGTAAACACAATTAGGACTAAAGACATTATCCACCATATATCACCATTAGAGACTGCCTGTTCCTTTCAGCTTGGCTTGGGTGTAGTCTGCTCTAGACACGAGCCATCCCTCCGTGACTGGGATGCTGCAGCTCCTCAGCTCAAAACCCTTCTTAACTCTAAGGGGTGGACAACATTGGATGCTGCAGAGTCTAAGTCACAGAATAATGACTTTCCTCAAAAAATGCTGCAGAAGATTTTAAATCTGGTTCCAGATTTAAGCCAGAAAGGCTGTACTGCTGCTGGCTGGCACACCCAAATGGCTGAGAAGGGGGACAGGATGGCGTCATGGGGTTCCCAGGGGTGTGAAATCCATCTTTGCATTTTCCTTCTGCATCAGCTTTGGTTTTATGGGGAGTGACTGATGAGTGACTTTGTCAGGAGTAAGTGCAAGAGGTTTAAATCAACATTTCCTGGCTTTGTCCTGAAAGTGGCTTTATTTCCAGAGGATACCAGCTGGACAGGGTACTGATAACCTGTCCTTCAGATCAGCTGGGAAGGATAGATTTTTTCACACTTTTTGTGTGTTCAAGTGTTTAATTTCAGTAATTCCTCTGCAAAAAGCCCATCACAGACAGGCACAGGGCACAGACACAGCTCCTGCCAAAAGATCCTGTTACAGTCCCTCCCTGTGAGAGAGGGAGAGCCCAAAGCTGAACTCCAGCTCTGCACTGCTCGGGGATCTCCTCCCTCCCAGAGCTCAGGGAACACCCAGAAGGGTTCGGGAGCAGAGCAGGGAGCTGGTGGGCTCGGGCAGAACGTGACTGATCTGCCCCTACAAAAGCATTGCTGAGCCAACTCTGGGTCTTTCTCTGCTGTCCCTCCTGGCATTTGGGTTTTGTCAGCTCTGCTGATTAATGCTGTTACAACAATCCAGAGACAGGCTGTAAAGGCAGATGGGAAAGTGTCACAGCTTACAGACAAAAAAGGGGAAAAAGTAGTATTTCTGAGGTTCTTAATGCACTGGTCTGACTGCTCCAGGGAACACTGAACCCTTTTACCAGGAGCCACTGAGAGCAGCACTCAACCAACAGCACAGCAAGAGAAATACTTTCATTTGCTCTGCAGAAAAATCTCTGTATTTCACAGCAATGCCACTGGCTGATCTATTAATCAGTGATTTGACCATTTTCTGAGAAATTAAATGAAATGGATGCCAGGACCACATGGGTCAAGGAAAAAGACTAGGTTCAGCCATGAAAGGTTTTATCCTCTTTTAATTTCTTGCGTAAAGTCTTTGTTATGTTCCTAATTGATAGGGGCACCAAGAAACAGATAAGTTATAATATATCTCTCTGACCAGTAATTTTGCAAGAGTTAATGAGACAGAGCAGTGCAAAGCATATCCAGAGGTCCATAATCTAACTTACTCTTGTTTAATTATTGTTTTTTGAGAAGAAACACTTTCCCTCCAAGCAGGGCTGCTCGAGAGAAGTATGCTGTGTTCAAATTAATCTGCTCTCTGACCTGGCACTTGCATGAGTTCCTTATGCTCTGAAAGTGAAAGCATTTCATTAGGAGCACCAGTGTGTCCCTTGATCTTTCAGTCCATAATTACTGGGCATCTTTCCTGTCAAAACAGCTGAGAAGCAAATAGAGCACCTCATATACTGCACTGAAATCCTCCTAGAAACAGTGTCCAGCAAAATACACCTGACTCATGTCAGAGATTTGTGCTGAAGGAGTCCTTTGTATGTTCATTTTCAGACTAACATACCCAAAATCACTTAAAAATTAAAAATGGCATTACAGAGCTGCATACCCTTCAAAACTAAGTTCAACTCACAACTGAAACACTCAGCTTGTGCTCAAGATGCCCTGTGCTGGCACAAAGGCATTGTCCTCTCTGCCACCGTGCCTCCTGACAACACTCACACAAACAAATCAGCTTTGGATGTGCTCTGCTGACATTATCTTCATCTTCCCAAGTCAACATTTTAATGACCTTCCACAAAAACAACCCAAGGAGTTTAGAGCACAGTAACTCTTCCTTTGACATATTTTTTTGTCTTGTCTTTTCCTTTCTGTATAGGCTCAGCCAGGCAGGACAATTCCCAGTTCCTGCACTTACTGGACTATCCAGCCTGGTCAGTTCTTCAGTGTGTCTAATTTCTGCCCTTTGGGGGTGGTTTTCGATTATTTCACTATCACCAAGTCCAGGGATGTTTCATGGCTCGCCCGGGAGCTGGAACAGTTGCCATCCAGGTGAAGAACGCAGCAGCCCAGCCATCTGGTACCCACAAGGGTGCAGGGGCAGAGAGCCTGTCCCTTCATGCCAGAAAAAATAAAGCTGCTTCAGTCTGGTTTTCACTTGACCACGGTGATCACAGCTGCCAGCCTCTCCAGGGTATGTGGCTGCTTCTTCACAGAGCCTGCATTAAAAAGGGTGGAATTTCAGCAGTTATTTGGGACTGAAACCTGAAATAGCAGAAAATGGCTTTAAACTCCACTGTTCAAAAGGGACTTGTAAATTAGAAGGGACATACACCGACACAAAGATGTGGTTTCACAGCCTGGCAGGAGAGCATTAAGCAAGTTCTGCAGTACAGTAAGTACCTTAACACCATCCTACTTACAGCTGATTTTGGGATAATTCCCTCCCTGATCTCCTGTACTACTTCTGCACACCTTTAACTCTCTACGAGTCCCTCCTGACATAGTTTCAGACACAGACTGGTAAACATTTGAACATTGCTGGACAAGTTTCAGAGAATTGTTCCAGGCACAAGAGTACCTTCCTGTTGCATCTTGTGTTTCCATCAAGAACAGCACTGCGTAGAGAGTAGAAGGGATCATTTTAATTAGTGAGGGCTTAATTCCACAGCAGTGTTCAAGGCTCAGCAACAGGGTCATTCCCATATGAGAGGGCTCCAGGAGCAAGTCCAAAAATAACTTTAAAGGTACCTGAATTGTGAGCAACAGGATTATGGAGGACTGCAGGTTCTGGCCCCAACTTCAGCTACAGAAGAAAATCCCATTATCCTGTCCCCACACGGATCTTTGAATGGCCTACTTTGAACTCAGCCATGGGAAGGATTCATAGCTTTTAAGCTGTAATCTTCATGTGAGAGATGAGATACTGGATTAAAGACCTTGTGAGTGACCATTAACAGGCAATACTGTTTCTTGTTATATTTTTGATGGAACAGATGATACAAGATCTAAGTAGACGGCTCTGGGTTTCTTCTGTTTGGTTTTGTAATTCCCTGATTTTATTAACTATTCTATAAAATTACTTGGAAGCAGATATTTCGGGATATGAAATACATTTTAGCCTGAGGCTTCTAAAGGCGAGCAGCAGCCGGGATAGAGGTGTCTTGGTCCTGTCCGTGCCAGGATCCCGGAGCTCGGGAGCTCTGCGGGCTGCAGAGGGCAGCAGCCTCCAACCCAACCCCAACAGGGTGAGCTGCACCCAGAACAAAGGCCCTGTGTGTTTGGGGGCTGGAATCCACTCCCACACACCAAAGCTGTCGTATCTGTACAATTCCAGAGGGAGTTCTCCATTTTAATACAATACTGATTTTCCTTCTCAATGTAACACTAATGTGCGTTTGTTTTTGGTTCTATGACTCTGCTTTCTACATATCACAGTCACAATCTCAGAAACTGCAGTTGTATATAGTGATACTTTGCAGGTGATTTGTATAAATTACTCTTTGGCCATCACCATCTTCACCAGCACACCAGCCCCACAGAAAAGCTGCTTCATGCAAGTGCAGAGGTACAGGGAACGATGCTCCCCCTCAGTGGAACCTCTTTCCTGGCAGATTTTTGTTAAGTGCTCTGGAAGTTCAGTGAAGGGAAAGAGGTAAAAAAAGACATGATTATGAACTATAAAAAAGGAATATATGTTCTCTTAGAAAATGTCATTCTCTACCTACCAGGCAGGTGAAGCAATCTTCCAAGAAAATTTCAGTATAGAAATTTCAAGAACGCTTTGCATTTCCAAGAATTTACTGATTGGGATTTGTATCTTTGATTATGTCAGTAATTCAGCCATTAACCTACCACAACTACCAGCAGCTGTGCTGAGCTCTTTCCATCCTTTCTCATAGAAATGATGTTCCAACATACTGCTGCTTTCAAGTGAGGAAATTGAATGAAGGTCCAGGTGTTCAAGATTTTACTTTATTCTCTTGGAAAGAAAAAGAAAAAAGAATAATATTCAGATAATTTTGTTTGCTTCCAGAAGCTGAAACAGAATATCTCAGGTTGGAAGGGACCTATAAGGATCATCAAATCCAGCTCCCAGCTCTTCACAGGACTGCCTAAAATTAAACTCAGGAAACACAGACCTGAAAACCCAAAACCAAACCAACAAAAAAAAAAATCCATCTAAACTCATAAGCTATGGGTGCTCTAAATTAACAAAAGGGCGCATTTGCCAGTGCAGGGCCCCATGCTGGGACCAAGGTTAATTACTGCCCCGGTTAATTAGAGGACTCCAGAGCCTCTGGGAGCCTCCCCCATGTTGAGCCTGCAGCAGCTCCCTTACCTCAGACTCCTCCTGGCTACAGGACCTTGAAGCCCCTCTCCTGAGGGATCAGGCACCGGCAGTCTGTGTTTTCATGCCTTTTACATCGTTCCACCTTGTGGCACCAGCCAGGAGTGCACACGCCCCTCTGTGTGCGGCAAATTCCCTGGGAAAAGCAACTTTTAAAACGTTCTGACTGCACTTGCAGCAAATCTTTGCAAAGTCAGCACAGCCTGCACGGGAGCAGATAAACAGGGAGCCTGTTTAAACTGTGTTCAGTCTCCTTTGCACGTTGTCCATTTTATAATGAAAATAAAATAGAGTTCTAGGGACAATAAGAATCCTGAGTTATTTATTCTTCTGGCTGCACCACAGCGTGTCATTAGACAATAATTCTGGCATCTGACCACAGACTGTTTCTTACATCAGAAACACTCCAGACTTGAAGCCAGAGCCACTGATCAGCTCTTTCCAGCACCTCAATCCTCACCACTGACGTTAATTACCTGGATCTGGATAATCAACTTCCCAAATGACTCTGAGAGTTAAGGGTCCCTCCTCTTCCTTCCCAGATCAGCACGATGGTCTGTAGAGTGGTTTTGTCCTCTGTGTCATGCAGGTGGCAATCCTGTTGATTCCCACTGTTAGAAAAATCAGGAAGCCCTATAATTCCAGCAGAAAATGTTACAACTGTGGGACATGCCACGCACAGCCCAGCTGTACAGTCACCAGGGTCAGCACCACAGGCACGGCAGCACAGCAGGTTTTGTTCTGCCTGCAGGAAATTTCACAATTCCGATTTTTTTCCCACTCTGTGAGTCTGATCCTTCACGGTTCTGGCTCCAGCAGTTGTTCAGGTGTGATAATAACCGGGAGATGCAATTCCCCTGCTGCAGCAGGGAGTGTCTGCTGCAGGTTTCAGGCTGTGCTCTGGTCCCTGGAGCTCTGCCTGCCCCGTCCAAGCCAAACCCTGTGGTCCAGGCTGAAAGCACAAGAATTGCTGTTGATGGCAGAGATGTATCTGCAGGAAAGCAGAATTTGTTGTAAATGCAAGGACTTCTCACCTTACAAGACAGAGTTTTCTCTTGAAAACCATTAACAGCCGCAGTGGTTAAAACCAGCAAAAAATTTAAAAAAACAAATAAATTTTGAAATGTTCTCACTGAATTTTCCCATGAGTTGTTTCAAAAATTTTCAAATACCTAGTTAGGACTGTGGTTTTTTTCCAACATCCAAATAAAAAAAAAATTGTCATGAAGGTATTGCAAACCAGGGGGAGCATTCACTCATTTTCCTTTGATTCAATGATGAATTTTGAATTAAATTGTTAAGTGTTTTCTGCCTCATGTCATTGATAAGTAGACTGCCTGGATGTTATAACCATCTTTCTGACACCAAGCTCAGAGCTTTTAGAACAGTTCTTTTAAAGGGGAAAAAAAGAAAAAAGGCTCATAACTTTTGTTCTAGTAACAAAATTAACCAATGGCTGGGGTCTCAGATCGGATCAGCTGCAGAGGGTACCGTGATTTTTCAGGTTCCTGCATGACATGTTGCTAGTTCTCTTTCTACACCTTATTTCATTAAGGAAATTACTAGAAAAAGCCAGTGTCCAATTCGTCACACTGGAGATAATTTTTCCTATGGAAAGCATTGCACAGAAGTGGTTTCTGCTTTGAGCCACGTGTCTCTCAAATATTTACTTTGCACATTAAAGCAACTCATCGGCAGATCTTATTCATGTTTGAGTCACTCTTATCCTTCTCAGTGCAATCAGTGTTCCAAGAAAATGCTGCATTCAGGCACCAAACAGGATGGGCGAGTTCCCAGGCAAGGGGAGCCGTGTTCAGCTACAACAAACTGGAACTTTAACTGGCAAAGGAATTCTTTCTACCTGCTCTGTACCTATGGCAGACAACAGCAGGGACATTCACGGCCACTGAATTTCTTGAATTACTAAACACAGCTCCAGATACCACCAGCTGCACACAAATCCCTGCTGGTTTAAACGGGGAGAATTGTGTGCACAAGGTCTCTGCTTTCCATAACCGGAGAAAGGTTCAGATTTTTCCCCAAGCTTTGTTAGCTAAGGACCTTTTTACTCATTGTTCGTTTTCCAGTAGCAGAGAAGCTCTACCAAAATATGAGTTATCTGTAATAAGATCTCAACTCAACTTTACTTTTGTCATGCTTTAACCGAGGTTAAAGCCCTCAGCTGGGCTAGACCTGAACACAAAACAGCGAGAAAGAGACAATCTCGCTCCAAAGAACGGATGAACTGTTTAAAAGGGAGCAAAGAGAGAATTACGTCTCAGTTTCATCAACCTACAAGTCAGGAGCACAGCGTGAGCCACTCGTCTGAGGCCCCCATTTCAGCCCCTCTGAAGTCAATGGAGGCACAAAGGAGTTTCCACAGGGGGTGAACAGGACCTCGCTGTGTGCTCTGTCCTGTCCTGGGCCGGGCTCCAGAGCTTCCCGAGGGGCAGCTTCCCCACGTGGGTCATGTAAGGCTTGATACCCTGCAGTGCTCTGGCTCTGCAGAAATTCCCAGGTGAGAATTCACAGTCTTTATCTCACACAAAGATCCTTCTCATCTTAACTCCACAGTCACAGCGTCCACCGGCAGAAACAGGGCTGCCAACTACGTGCAGGAAAAAAACCATAAAAATCTTGAATCCAGTTTTCCCATCCTGTGAGAAACTGCAAGCAAAAATAAGAAAGAAGCCACCAATAACTGTGAACAGCTCCTACGTGCCGCAAGAGGCTATTTTTTATGACAATAGGAAAAGCAACCATCAGCTGATGAACTAATCTATAAGGATTATTGCACCCTTGTTTGTCTCTGATAGCATACACGATATTCAGGGGGCTGATACAATCTCTCTTCTCCCCAAGCATCACACTGTTTCTCCTGGAGCAAGCACTGTAATTAAGATTGGGAAACAAAGCCGGTGATACCATGTAAACCAAGGTTTCAAACCACTCACTTCCCCCAGAGGCTGGAGAATCACGGCCAGGCTGGCAGGGCAGCACAGCGGGGACAGCAGCACCTTCGGCAGGTCACAGGAGGGTCTCTGCACCCCCAGCTCAGCGGCCACAAGGCTGAAGGTGACAGAAGATGCTCACCGTGCCCAGTGCCACTCGGAGCAGGGGCAGAGCTGGCACTGCCACAGCTGCAGAGCCCTCGGAGCTCCTCGGTGAAGCTTTCCCGAGTGCCAGCCTGGCAGCACCTTGAGTCCATGAAGGCTGCTGAGAATGTTTCAGCACTTGAGCCACCCATGAACAGTCAGAAGCTCTTGTGCATGAGTGCTTCTGGAGGCACTCCTGGTTTCATCACTTCTTTTCCTCTGCTGTTCAAGGAAAAGAAAAAAAGAGACACCCATCCCCAAAGAAATGGGCCCTTTCTCCCACACTGATTTCCTGATGTATAAAAAGATATCCTTAAATCAATTTTTTTACAGATATTACTATTTTGACACTTCTCTCTTCTTTTTTTCTTCAATAGGGTGGTTTTACTACATCTTAAAGCACCTCTTCAAGAAATAGTATGTAGCAGTACGAACAGGCAGTAACTTTCCTAGGAAAATACAGTCAAAATAAGGTCTCTCCCCAAAACTTTTCTGTTTCAATAAAGCAGCATTTTAACATTTCTATTAAAATTTAGTTATTATGATCAGCCTATTATTTTCCTTTACATGGAGAGAACACAGAGGAGTGAACAACTTGCCCAATATCACATAAGAAACCTGTAAAAGAGCAAAGATTTGAAAGGCAGAAATGGGATCAGCCACAGTTGCTGTCAGCCATCCTTTCATATTTTTAGTTTAGCCTGGAGGTGTGACTCGTGTGAGGTGAGTCTGCAGCACTTGGATAATGTGTGTGTAGTGCACAAAGTGCTCAGCCCCCACTTTGGCAGTGAGGCAAATCTGAGTAAGTGCTGTACCTGCTCCTTCAGGTCTGCCTGCGAGGCAGGTGATGTGCTGTCACCTTAAGCAGCACCCAAACCCACCAAAACATCCATCAACAACAACAAAAAACCTCTGTCTCCAGAGTTTCCAAATGTGATGCCAAAAGGGACGTGAAAACTTGGAGTGCACAACAGTTCCCTCTCGTCTTCCTTTTCCTGTGTCCAGTTTCCCAGCTGGACTGGGAAATAGAAAACACTGTTTTGCTAATTTTTTTGCAGTCCTGACTTTCCAGGCCCAGGGGTTTCCTGCACTGCTGCAGCCCTTTCTTGAGCAGGATTTTGCCCAGGAGCCGAGCCAACAGCATGTTCTGTGCTGGTGGTGAGTCTGCCAGGCAAACCCAGGGCATTGCTCTGTGTCCTTGTGGGGAGCACTGGGATGGGCTCCTGCTGTGGAGGAAGATCCTTGTGCCAAACAGTTTTGCAAGAGGTTCAGAAGAAGCAGAAACGATTCTGACTGAGAGTTACTGAGAGGGTCACATGGCCACTGTTACACTTGGAGGTGCCAAATGTGTGGCATCTGAGGGAGGTGGGTTTGTCTCTGTTTCTCACCTTTCAAATGTATTTTAATTGGCAATAAATCCAGTTAGTATTCCCCAAGACTGGTTTGCCTGGGATGGTAATTGGTAAGTGATCTCCCTGACTTCATCTCACCTGAAGAACATTTCCAGCTCATTTTCTCTCTTGAGGAGAAGAAAAAGAGCATCTGGGTGGGCATTTGGCAACCCACCACAGAGACAAAGCAAATATTTAACAAAAAGTCCAGTTCAGCCCCACACTTGGTTACCAAGAAGATGTCAGCTAAAATATTGATGATTACCAGCCTGCACAGAGATCTTTGCTGGTCTAAGCACACTAAATTGGTCAGAAATTTAAAGTGATCACTGATCTCAATAATAAAATATCAAAGCCCCAGATACACCTGTACCTGTGGCTTTTCATCATTCTTTTCTCATAGAGAAGCACAATGGATAAGGATATTAACTTTTCTCTGCATTGCCCTCAAGTTATTCCTGTGCTGCTTCCCATCATCTTCATCACCTTTCAGCCTGGCACAAAGGAAAATTTCTGGGATATTGGAAAAAAACAAACCGACGCAAACAACCTCTGGTGCAAGCCTGTCACACAACATTCCTCCCGCGACAAAGCAGGTGTGAGCAGTAGGCTGGGACCGGGCAAACTGGGGTAATTATACACTGCACAGCTGACTCGCACCATCCCCGGGACTCACCGGGGCAGGACCCAGGGCCATGTCACTGCTCAGCTCCGGGCTCCTTCCCCAGACTCAGTCAGATATGGATGAAGTGAGCGCCTTTTGAAGCTTTTTTCTTCCCCAGATTTGTCAGAGCGACATAAAGGTAAGAGCTTCCAAATGGCCTGGGATCAACACTCCGTTTGCTCCTCAGGAGGCAGAGGGGGTGGAGGTGACAAGGACAAGGCAGGCAGGAAACTGGGGAGTGGCAGCTGTGGCTCTCTGTTGTGAATGGTGACTTCTCATGATTGAATTGTCAGGCTCTGAAAATCTGCGAGCCTCTCTCATGTTCCTAAAATCTGGAGGACAAGATTTTTCTCAGGATATTTTCTCCTAGAACAGGTCAGAGATGGGAGAGAGGAGAAGGAGCTTTCTGAGAAGGTGGAAGTGAGAGCAATAATAAGGATGGAAATTCAAACTAATGCACCATAGGAAAGGGCTTAGCTCACACATAAAAGCAGGGCACACACCTGCTCGCTTCAAATGAATTTATTCATAGGAACTTTGTAAGAGTTACTAAACCAGCTCCAGATGCTGTAGGATGCATTACTTGAGCTGCTCTATCAGTTTTCAATTGAAGGACAAGTTATGGACATCATTTTTAAAAGGGTATAAAAGAAAAGCTGACTACCCATGATTCAATGCTGTGGGTGAGAGAGTGTTCATCTGTAAAGGAATTAAATTAAAAGTTGGCAAACTTTTTTTTAAAAATCAATTTTTAAAGTAATGATGAAGTGATGGAAACAACTGTGTAAGGCTGCCCTCAATTTTGAAAGCTAAAAGGGAACGTGAAAAACAAAATTTTGTCCATAGAGGACAAGGACTGAACCTGAACTCAGCATTTCCTTTCTTCTGTTTGCTCAAGTTTAAGGCATAACCAAATGTGACCACATCACAGCAGATCGGATGCAGCATCTCCCGAAAACAGCATTGCTGTCCACAACAGAGCTAAGGAAAACCAAGACTAATTAATTGTTAAACGTCACTGTGGTAGAACAGGAACTGAACCGATTTTTTTTCCCCAGTCCAGGTTAATACACAAACCACTGGACAATCCCTTTAGTGGTCATTACTCTATTTTTGGAATGGTAATTAGGGAGGGACAAATTCTAATACAATCCCAGGGCTCAGCTGTACTCACCCTTCAGCGTAAGCACCCTTTAAATGCGAATAAAGTTGGTCATCTTAAGGGAACAAGGCATTACACATCAAACAGTAAATTAAGGAACAAGGTTTAATAGATAAACCTGGTTTGCATCAAAGGTAACCATGGAAATTAGCAATGGAACTTATTCAGTATTTTAATTAATAACCTTGGCAAAAAATATAGGAATGGCTAATAAAATGTATGGCTTAAGAAACAAATTAAGGAAGCAGAAAATCTATTACACAGAATAAGACAAGTTAGAGACTTGCTGTGGCAGTATTTGCATGCCCTATAATGCTACAAAGCAGTGCACTTAGAAAACTACCAGAAATTTTAACGGCAAGCTGGGAGTTCATTAGTACAGAACGACATTGGAGGAGAAAGACCTGCTGCTGGTTAATGACAACTTAAATACAAACCACCAGCATGAGGTGGCTGTGGGAAAGGAAGGAAGTGCTACAGGATTATTCTGCAGACAGCTTTTCCATTAAATCCAAAATGACATTCATACCATTCCATGGCTGAGGACAGAGATCACTGACCACTCATGGGCAGGAGGGATGAATTCCCTGTATAGAAATGGAAATACTCAAAACCTTGCTTAGCCTTGGGAGGGAAAGGCTGCAAAGGGCCGGAAATGTTCCCTGGGCTGTCTTGAGGGGACGTTTCTCTGTAAAACCATCGTGCTGGCACAGTAACACACAGCGAGAGACTGACAAGAATAATTCTAGACTAGAAGGTTTGTGAAAGTTTAAGGTGCCTTGGATTGCCTTAAGGTGAGAGCAGCAGGAGCAGGGAATGCACTGAATCACAGAGCAGGGTCCCCTCATGAAGGCAGCTAACACAAACATCTGGTGTGGGACAGGACTGAGAGATCCAGGCAGTCCCTGCCCATCCAGCCGCCTTGGGAGCACAGGTTTTGGGTAGGGAGTCAAGGCAGTGACAGACAAGAAAAGGGAACCAGGTGAAGAGTTTGCAACAAAAGACATGGTGTATGTTCAGACAGTTCCCCACAGCTACATCCACTCCATCCGAGGAGGCTGGTGACCTGATTCAGGCTTAAAAGCCAGAATAACTGTGATATTAAAAAATTAATTTCATGAGTAAAGAATGGGGAATTGGCAGAATGTTCTTCATTTCTTTGAAAAGGTTGCCTACTTCAGATATAATGAATACTTTTGAAAGTCCAACTTCTCATCTGCTGCCAGCAGTCCTCTCTTTTAGCTTCTGTTTAAGAATGAGAATAGGCAAATACCTGAGTGCTGCTCCCCAGTTATGTTTGTCTGTATTAGAGCTCGAACTGTTCCTTCTTGAACATCTGAAAACCCTCAGCACATTGTGAATGTTACCCGAAATTACCAACTTAGGACTAAGGGGAAAAGACCTCTCCACTTAGGAATTCAGTGTTCCATTGCCAGCCAAAACTGGAATTAGTTGCTTCAGTTGAGTGAAACAGGCTCTTGGTATTGTTCAAGCCCCAGATGTAACTGCATGCCAGCCATGGCATTTTATGGACACTCTTTAAAATATCAGAAATTCAAATTGCCTCATAAACACAGCTGGAAGGGCTAAATGCCCAGGAAAACATTAAACTAGTGATGACAGGAGAACCAGAACACACTGCAGCGAACTGAAAGCCTTTGGGCCAGCATCCTACAAGCCAACAGGCCACTGGAGAAAGCTACTATACCTCCATCTGTCCATGGAACTTGAAGATCATTTTCTATAACGTTTTAATGCTAATCTTCCAAAATACCAAACTTCTGAATGTAGCACTCCATCTTCTTCAAATACCCAAATCACCCAAAGCTTCATCCCAAACTCCATGTTCCCTTTTTCCTGTCTCTGAACACACACTCATTGAATGGCAAACCCCACCCTGACATCAGTGGAAGCTGGAATGGAGGTTAAACACTTCTTATAAAGGCATTGCTTGCTGAGGTGACATCCCTGAGAGCCGGGTATGAACCTGGCAAAAGAATTAGTACTGAGGTGAACTTTGATGCCCAAATGAAACCCCTTTCCAAGCACGGACGGCAGTGCCTGTGCCTCTGCGGGCACACCTGGAGTTAATCCCCCCTTGGGGCTGTTCAGCCAACAGGGACATTCGGGAGGGACGGGCAGAGGTGCCGGTGGAAGCTGCAGAGCGGGGCTGGGCCCTGGAATTTCACAGCTCATCAGCTTTCCTCGCCTGCTTGAGGCTGCTCTTCACACCCAGACATGGGACCCCGGAACAAATCAGAGGGAGATGATGGAAACCGCCTCCCCTTTCTTCCCTGGAATCTGTCCTTCCCGGAACAGAAAGGCTTTGGCATTTGCACCTTACTTTCACCGAACTAGCTCTTTGTGCATATGCCTCAGGGTGTGATTTACGTCTTTTTTTAAATACTGATTTCCACAGGACTATAAAGTCAGCTTTATTTTCCAGTGCATATCCATATGCAGAAGAGATTAAAACTTGAGAGAATCCAGAGGATTGTTTTGGTGTCCCTGAGACTGTGCAGTTCTGCTTGCAAATCAAGCAGTTTGAGTCAATCTGGTTCAGACAAAACCAGACCCACTCCAGCAGAGCTCCAGGGGCTGCTCTGCTCTTCACAGAGCTCTGTTTGCTCAGGGTGACTGCAGAGAAAGCAACTCACATCCCCTCCTAAGCCATTAACTGTGACCCTCCCGAGTGTTACTACAGGGAAGTTTATAGGGCATTTTCCTGCTCTTCAGGAACTGCTGTCTGATATTTCTCCTTATGACATTTTCCTCCAGGGCCACTAAAGCTGTTCTCTCCCATGTCTGACTCTCCAACACCTGAAAAAGAGGGAAATCTCTAGCTCTAATCTATGGCAACAGCACCAACAGGTCTGGGAGCCACAGTCCTAAAGGGCTCTCAGGCACTTTGTACAAGGTTGGAACCAAGAACTGAGAGTC
This sequence comes from Pomatostomus ruficeps, assembly GCA_013400735.1. Taxonomy (NCBI): domain Eukaryota; kingdom Metazoa; phylum Chordata; class Aves; order Passeriformes; family Timaliidae; genus Pomatostomus; species Pomatostomus ruficeps. The sequence goes on along the minus strand of VYZT01007716.1, from coordinate 147,621 downwards.
AGCACTTCTGTGCCAAATTAAAGGGTCTACTGGGGTGCACAAACCACCCTAGAAAATGCCTTTCCTGGACCTCTGCACTCAGCATTCAGGCCCAGAGGATGTCCAAACCCCGGGTAGTTTCTCCCACCCAGGCTGAAGAGGCTCCTGCAGAAGCGGAGCCCAGCTGCCCACCCAGCCCTGGGGCAGGTCCCCCCTCCCAGCAGCAGCACCAGCACGGAACAAGACACTGAAAGTGAGCAAATTCAGGGTTTTTTCAACAGCCTCAGCCCACAGCTCCTGTGCTCAGCAGCTCCCATAGATCAAACACAAGCCCGGCATCCCACACTATTCCCTGCTCTGCCGCTGATTCACTTTTGCACCTCGTGTCCTACACATTTAACCGGTGATGTTATCCTGACACCTCACGGCGTGGAGCCAGGATTAGTCAGTGTGTGCTTGCACTCAGCAGGTACCTTGTCAAGTCCTCACCGTGTTAGCCATTATTATTACTCCCTCCTACCCTGCACCTCTTGCAGGCGCCTGCCCGGCCTTACAGGCACTGCGTGCAATTTCAAAGCCCTTTCCTCTTTTTCCTGTTCCACAGGGAGATGAATTCTGCAGAAGTGTCACCCCGACGGACACCACCCAGTATTTAGTGTACGGTGTTTCAGCAAAAGATAAGAATAAGACAAAACCCTGGAGACTCCCTGTAATTTTGCCTGCTGATCCCTGTCCCAGGGGAACTGCTCAGGGTGTTCCTGGCTAATGAAACATTGCCTGTCCCTACACTCCCGAGCCCACAGCCACTACTGACACACTAGCTTGGCTCTCTCAGCTTGATCCTACACAAATTCTTTTGACTATCGCCTTTTTTCGTCTCAGTGGGATCCTCATGGAGCTTCAATAATGGCCTGTTCATACCTCTAACATTCCCAATCACCTGTTTAACTCCTTTATAACAATGATACTGAGATGCACCTTTCTCCAGCCCTCCTCTCCAATCCATGTATTTGCAATTTCCATCAGCGTCTTTGGCCTTAACATGGCCAATGCTGTATTTCTGATTTTCTCCACACCATCCTACCTATTTCCTTAATTATTCATTCTGCTACCATTTTCCATACCACCTGCCGTTCATCCAGATTTATGAAACTTTCAGCACTTCTCTCCTGATGATATTTTCAAATTCCTTCTTCTTCTCCTCCCTGAGGGCTGATGCTTTATCTCAGCACTTCTGATCCCCCCTCTTTTGTCCTTCCCACACTCAGTGCCCTCCAACACTCCTTGGAACAGACCTGCTGAGACCATCCTGCCTTGCCCAGCAATTCCCCTGCTGCTTTTCTCTGACCCCACACACTCGGGCAGTTCATGCCCACATACCAAATGTCCCATTTCGATTTGCACACCCCCAAAGAAAGCTCTCAGCTTGCACCGCTACTGAGGAGGGGGGACGAGCACAGCCTCTGCCCTGGGAAGGGTCTGCACAGGGATACGGGAGCCAGGGGGAGGTACCTCAGTGGCCACCGAACCTGCACCAAGCTCATTTAGCAGCTCCTCACAAACATCTGTGCTCCTTTCCCCAAAACCTTCCCTTCCTTGCTGACCCGTGCCAAAGGCTGTGCCTTTCTTCTGCAAAGGACTCCGACAGTAAATGTTAGTAGGAAATCAAGCAGTTAATGCTGGTTCAAGGGGCAGCTGGGAATAATTAACATCTTTCCACTGACAGAAATCCAAACACACATCTCCATCCTGTCCTCCTCCTCCCACCCGCCTTCCCTGCTTGGAGCAGCTCCTGCTAACACCTGCAAAACACATATTTTGTGGCCTGATCTTGCTCAGAGCCTCAGGCAGTGCAGTCATATGTAATAAGGATGTTTCCCAACAAAAGCCTGTCACCTGCCAATGAGACAATAGTTTCACAGGACAAAACTGGTCACGATAACAGGGATGATAAGGTTACACAATAACCCGAGGAAAGACAGATCTGAATTGCCACTGATTGCACTGACTTAATCACATGAGAAGGGTTTTCACAGGTGCTCTAAGTGTGCTCTTCCCCTCCTTGATTACTTTGACAATTCATAGAAAAAATAATAGTTTATTTTTTCTGCAAAGGTAACACTTTCAGTCACGCTTTTACACACTTTGAATAGTGTTTTCTGGGGGAACATTTTTAGCTTCCCAGTACAAAGAAATACAATAAGATGGCATTTTCTGCTCTCCACCTTCCTCATCATGAAGTGCAACAGGAACTGACTGCGCTCCAGCCTACAAAAAAGGCAGAATGTGAGAAATACTGATTTCCCGCTCAGTAACACCCGAGTGTAAGACCGGGAACTACAGCAACATTGGCAGACGCGAGGCTCGCAGAGTAGCATACAGAAGGTTTTATTTTGCTCTCCTCTTGGCAGGTGAGCCGCAGGGATGTCTGGAGAGAAGAGCCGCTGGGAAGTGCCCATGGTCATGTACGAGCCACACCACGAGCGCTACCGGCAGGAGCCCTCTGCCCCGGAGTTCTGTGGCCAGGACGGTGAGCGAGACTTGGAAAGAGCGCCCAGAGGGGTCCCTGGGCACGCTGAGGGTTGGTTTCCAGCACATTCTGAGGGTTGGTTTCCAGCACATCACCGAGCACGTTCGGGCACCAGCCTTGCCAGGATGTGATGGGTTTAGAAAGCGTCAGTGCCAGAATATAAACGCCAGGGTTGGGGTAGGCAGGCTGGTAGAATTTCCCAATAGAAACATCATTAAATAGCAATAAATATTTTTGTTGGTTTAGTTGATTTTTTTTATCAAACAACACATGCTTTATTGGAAAAGGAATTGCAGCTGTATCTCTACAGTAATTTCATATTCTTAATGAGCAAATGCTCAACCAGCAAACTCTGTTCGTGGATGGGCCACGTCCTGTTTAAATTGTCATCCAGTTTTGCAGAGGACTGGCCTTTCCCCAGAATTCCTGCTGGCCAGAGCTGCCCTCCCCAGGCAGGTTCTGCAGCCAGACTCCTGCAGGGATGAGCAGCCCCTGCCCAGGAGTGAAGTGCTGAAGATTCAGCTCCAAGGCTGTCAGTGGGTGCCGAGAGCTGCTGCTCCTCTGGGTTGGTTTTATCCCGTGAACCCTGGCACTGCTCTCACACCTGCATGAGTATCTCACAATCTGCAGTGGTTGTACCTTTGTTACCTTCCTGCTGCTGAGGAAATTGTCATTTACTGGACAGGACTGGAGGAAAAATCCGAGTGGGAGCTCAGGTAGTGACTAATAAGGCCTGATGTATCAGTCGTGGTCCTCCAAACTTGACTCATTTTCAGAGCATTTTACTCTGATCAGTTCTCTCCTTAAATATTTTTGTCTTCAAAGACCTCCCTGGCCTCTTTGTAAGCTCAGCAGAGCTTGCAGGAGGCTGGGGACAAGGAGTCTCCCTTGTGAGCTGCTCAGCTAAGGGACGGGCACTGCACTCAGCCAACCTGGAGCTGCAGGGTCTTGTCCCAGTGCAGGAAGCAGATCCTTCACTAAAACACACCCAGTGGTAACTCTCTTGTACTAAGCGCATTCCTTTTCTAGATCAGAAGGAATAACTCAGTTTTTAATTTTTTTACAATATTTTCCCCCTATAAATAACACCTCCCTAAAAAACCAAACAAAAATCAAACAGAAAACCCCTCAAAGCCAAAAACTAAACACCACCATGAAAACCAAATGCAATCACAAATCTCTACCACTTCTGGCAAGCCTTTCAAGAAAATATTGCTAACATTTTTTCAACTCTCCCACTGTATTTTGTCTTACTCTGGAAAATTCCACTTTTGTATTCCATTTTGTATCCCCATGGGCTCATTCCCTGGCTGCACTCACATTGTTTCTGAAAAGCCTGGACTCCAGGCTCAGGGCTGCTCTGCCTGGGGTGAGGGTTTCTCCAGTGCTGTCCAGGCTTTTGCAGCCAAGGTTTCTCTTAGGGACTGTCCTTCTATCCCTGACGAGTCCTGTAGTTTGGTACTACATCCGTGTTGGCTGGCTGTAAAGCTCTTTACATGGATCTATTTTGAATGTATTCATAAATGTATTTTTTTTTATACAGTCATTATTTCACTTCAGGTAGGCTGAGTGCATTCTTAATTTGAAAGATTAGTAAAAGAACTGAAAAAGCTTGAGATGTCTTAGTCACCAGCTTCTCTTTTCCCAAAACAAAAGGAAAAAGATCTTCTATCTTTTTTTTCCTAGAACAAAGAGTATGATGAAATAACTTGGTTGAAAGCTGATAAAGTTTAAACGAGTGAAAAGGCTGGAAATACTCACAGTAAGGGTAGTTATCCCTGAAGTCAGAGGTCCTGTGAATCCTTTATCAGTGGAATCCTTAAATTAAGATGGAGTAATACCAGTGTTATGCTGGAATAGAGGCAGATGCTGTCTTTCCTAAAAAACTATTTGGTTTCTCAGCTTCTGTTATCCAGAAAGTGTGAGCAGCCGGTCCCTGCCGGCTCTTTGGGCTTTGAAAACCACGGAATCAATTCTGTGGCTGCCTCTCCCTGTGCTGGATCCTACACTCCCTGCGAGGCTCCTCCTGTGCAGCTCCTTCTCTCACTCCCAGGGCTTTGGGGAGCCAGAGGCTGTCTGCACTTTCACACTTTGCTGTTTTTCTTTGCACAGGGGGCTACGAGTACCCTTCTCCCCCACCCTACTCCTACCGAGAGACCACCACCATCGAGCAGCCCGGTAAGCCCAGGGGGTGCTCTGTGCTGACAAAAGTGAAATGGGTTCAGTTTCAAAACCAACAGAAGGGATGGAAGCTTTCTGACCCCATCACAATCTCACTAGCTGGAAAATTTCCACAGAAATTTTGGAAGATAAACTGAGACAAATTAGCCAATCTACACAAGTTCCCATTAAAAAAAACCAAACCGAAACAAAAAGGCCAGAAGCCAGGGCTTTCAGAACCAGTCGTTTTAAGGCCAGTGTTCCCATTCTGGTCACCTTTGTGGAAGTGGAGAAGCTCACAGGAGATGCTGAGGAAAGGCTTCCAAGAACACTCAGTAACACCTCACACAGGAGGAAAGGAGACAAACATTTTTAAATATCCCTGAAACCAGAAGGCACTTGAACTCAGACATGGCATATCCTGTCTATCTAAGAGATACCTTCCCACTCCTCAAGTTTTGCCTCAGGCTACAGTGTGAAGTTGTACCCTAAACTTGTTTTAGGATCCTTAAGATGGTATTTTTTTACTGAAAACATTTCTGGAAAATATCCTTCATGTACCCACAAAGGGCATGCCCCTCAGGGAGTATGACAGTCAAGTCTGGACTGCAAAAACGAGCTAGAGACTAACTGGGGACAGCACCAGCAGCTGTTTGATGGCATTTAGGTGTTAGAGTAACTGCTTTGGTGAATTTCTCATAACTACTGAAAAGTTGACCCAGAAAGTTCCTTTATATCCTTCAAATCTCTTCAGGGAGAACAAGCGTCTTCATATTATTTCAAATATCAGAGGATAAATTCTCAATGTCAGAGTACATCCACCAGAGGGTGGTGGGGACTGCCTGACTGTGGATTATCCCACAGACAATTCCCTGTGAATGTCCGTATCCCAGTAAACACTGGCTGGATTTAGATGCAAAGGATTGGGATACAGAACAACCAGCACAGGGGTTCTTAGGAATACACCTGAAATCAACAATAATATCATGGATGCCACCTTAAGAACCCACATTTTCCCAGTTAAGGCTTTATAACTTGTAAAATATTTCCTGTGCTTCTAACTTGGCTGCTTCTCCTCTCCTCCTGAGCTCAGTTTATATGGTGTCCCAGCCTCCCATCATCGTCGCAGGGATCTTCTCCAGCAAACCAACATCCACAATCTGTCCTTCCTGCCGCCAGCATATCACCACCCAGGTCACCTACAGGCTGGGCAAGCTGTCCTACCTCCTGTGCACCAGCCTGTGCATGGTTGGGTAAGTTTTCATGGGCACTCTGCAGATTCAGCACAGCAGAAGTTTAAAAATGAGTAATTAAAAATCAGTTCTAGTTAGTGCTTCTACAGACAGTTTACCCTTCTCCACTTGATAAGAAGCCATCCGGTCCTTTCTAGATACAGTCATCACGGCTACAGGGGATGCAAACTTGCTAAATTTAACCCAGTGTTTCACTTTCCATAAGACAAGCAGGAATTAGTACAACGTTGTCTACTTCCCAACTGTAATTTAGAGTCAGGCTCAGAAACAGACTCATGCATAAATTGTCAGAAGCAAAGAAGATTAATTTTTTGGGAGATATTTCAAACATTAATAGACTTGGGAAAGAAGGGGATTCATGCAGTGAAAAGGCAGACAGAATAAGGCAGGGAGAAGTCACAGGTGTGGCCAGCAGAAAGGAAAGCCAGTGACCGTTGTGTGCCTGTCCATATCCCCTGTGGCTGCAGGTGCTGCTTCGGATGCTGCTTCGTGCCTCTCTTTGTGAAGGTCTTCAAGGATGCAGATCACTACTGCCCATACTGCCAATTTCACATTTATAGATACAAAAGACTATAGAAACAAAGTTTATGCAAGCAGATGATGTAAAGCCTCCATTTCCCAAGGTTCTGCACATAAAACTACTGCTAGGAACCCCACAGAAGTATGCTTAGGTTCTGCAGCTCCCTTGCTGATGTACCCCCAGCAAACTCCAGTTCACCACTACATGGTTGGACTGGCTTTAACAAAAAACCACTTCCAGACTAATTTGCAGTGTCACTTACTTTATGCTCTGTTTGATTTGCTGCCCTGTGCTGTTGAGTTTCCAGCTGGAGAGTATTTCAGCTCCCCTCAAATCCCCCACCCAGCTGGGACACAGACGCCTCTGGACCTTTCAGCCCCACTAATCGAGGTTTGGACACGGATGTTTCAGAGCAGCTCTTACCTTCTCTGCACTGGAACAGACTGGTCAGGATTTAATTTCTCTCTGCTCTCCCTCCTGCGGGACCTACTCCTGCAAGGCTGTGCGTGGTACAGTGTAGCTGATTATTTATTAACAAAACACTAAGTTATGACACTGTCTATACTGTTATGTATAAAAAATTAAACCTGTTATTGTTCACAATACTGGCAAAACCTCTGTCTGAATTGCTGCCATGCCCTGCTGCACCCAGAGCAGAGATGCAGATCACTGGGACACCCCCTTTAGGTTAACAAGCTACAGTCCAAAAGGCAAACACACAAAGAAGAAAAATCAGCAAACACAACTTGAGAAACGTCACTGCAACACCAGGCCTTTATTTTACCTCTCAGCTTTCTCACTACAGTGCATCATCATCCAAAGCACGACTTATTAGACTTCACTTTTACATAGAACTTTACAGTCACTTATCTTGAGAAATCAAGTATCTGCAATTACAATGCTCAGGAGGTGCCCAGACCCTTCTCAATGCTGACAGCAACAGCAGCTGCTGCAGCTTATTGCTGGCTCGAATAATAAACAGAGGAAGAGAAGAAACCCATGCATTTCCGTGTTTTAACATTATAATCGCTTTCACGTTGGCACCCTGATCGCCGAGGGCAGGTGGGATGTGAGGCAGCAGCACTGGGCTGCTCCCCTACCCTGCTCTGGGCACGGGGTCTTCACTATGGGGCACTTAAGGAACTTCAAAAGCTGCTTATCCAAACCCTGTCCCGGGGGTGTGACCAGTCCCCCTGTCCCGACGTGCCCCTGTCCCGGCGGTGTGTGACCATTCCCCCTGTCCCGGGCATGTGACCAGTCTCTGTCCTTGCGGTGTGCCCACGCTCCCTGTCCCGGGGGTGTGTGACCAGTCCCCCTGTCCCGGAGGTGTGACCATTCCCTCTGTCCCTGGTGTGACTATTCCCCCTGTCCCGGGAATGTGACCAGTCCCTCTGTCCGTCTGGTCGGCCACTCACTGACCGTGGCCGCAGCCGCCGTCCCGGGGCACCGCCCCCTGCCGGGCACGGGGCGCACTGCGCGCTCCGCCCGCGGGGACTGGGGCAGGGACGGGCAGGCACACCAAGAAGGGACAGGGACAGTGGGAAGGGACAGCGGGAAGGGACAGGGACACCAGGCAGAGTCCAGTCTGAGCCCCCAGCAGCTCCCCCGGCGGCTGGCACTGCGACACAGAGAGGGTAGGTCCCGGCTGTCGGCCACTGAGCTGAAAGCAGCCGTAGAGATGGGCTCCAGAAACGGCCCTGCGCGCCAGCCCCGGGATCCTGAGCCAGCCGGCACAGCCTGCATCACACACTGTCCTCCTGAGCTGACCCCACAGCCTGCATCACACACTGCTCCTACTGAGCTGACCCCACAGCCTGCATCACACACTGCCCCTGCTGAACTGACCCCAGCAGCCTGCATCACACACTGCCCCTGCTGAGCTGATCCCAGCCTGCATCACACACTGGCCCTACGGAGCTGATCCCACTCTGCATCACACACTGGCCCTACGGAGCTGATCCCACTCTGCATCACACACTGCTCCGACCGAGCTGATCCCAGTTTAGTTAAGCTAGGCTGGGCATATGCACTGATTTTTACTTCAACACTTACACAACTGTAGCCTCTAGACTACAGAAACCCTGCTCTTCAGACTGTGAGACGTGAAAAAACGCAATCAATGCAAGTAAAAACTGTTAAAGGACCATTTTCCCGGCCCTACATGAAACCCGGAGCCGACACTCCCCAGCCTCCTCAACACCCAGGCCATTCCCAGAACAGCTGCCCCAGCTTCCAACTCCGCTGTACCAAGGTCAGTGACTGTCCCTGCTCTGGTCACCCAACCGACTGTGACCTAATGGAAAACAAACCCACAAGGACTACCTTACAGGCAGCCACGCAGATGGCAGCACAACAGCTTTTACCAATTCATACATTTGTTTAGGATGTTAAGACCTCTCTCCATTTAAAAATCTGGCTGTGAAACCACAAGCTCTGCTGTTAATTAGTGGTAAATAACGCACCAAGTCAGTAACATTCATCAGGAAAGGTGCAAAACCCAAATCCATGAGAATATACACTTAGTAAAGAAATATATGACTTCAGATGTGCAGGAGGTATTTAACAGAAGTAGTCAGTACATTTTTACACCACTATGTACAGGTACAATAGTTTACATAAGTATTTGATAAAAAAATAAATGCTTCCAGCCACAGCAAATTTAATTTCCCACAGTGCTTGGTACACAGTTAACTTCAACATCACCTGGGACAGAAATTAAGTTGAATACAGATTTGGAGCCAAATTAGGATGTACCACATGAGAACACTTCCCCCCTTTTCTGACCCTAAAGACCAGGCAGGTTTAACAGCCAATAAATGACACTCGCTGCTCTCACATCAAACAGCGACACTCTCCCCTCCAACACCAAAACGGTTCAGGAAAAACAAGGGCTCAAAATGTGGAAGCTGACATGCAAGTCAGCATTTACCTTCTGGCCAGCACACCTTACATTATTAATATCATTCCTGACACACAATTTGGTTGAATTTTGCAAACTTCATCCAACCAAAATGTCCCTGCATTCTGAGCAATCCCTGAGCTGTAACTCCCAAAATGAAGGGCCAAGACACCAATGCAGTGTTCACCCACAGCTATTTTATTTACAATATGTACAGTTCCTACAGAAAACGATTTGTTTCTCACAGAGGATATCAACCAGCAACCCCCCGGCGTGGCTCCGATGCGGGTGCTGCTGCCCACAGCCAGCACAGCGCCCGCAGCTGGGCGGTCTGAGCTCCGCGGCCGGGTGGTCTTAGTGGTCCAAGCCCCATGGCCGGGCGGTCCGAGCGATTCGAGCTCTGCAGCCAAGTGGTCCGAGCTCCGCGGCTGGGCTGTCTGGGCAGTCCGAGCTCCGCGTCCGGGCTGTATGGGTTATCTGAGCTCCACAGCCAGGCTGTCCAAGCTCTGTGGCCAGGCAGTCTGAGCTCCGCAGCCGGGCACGGACGCTGGCACGGGGCTCCGCAGGGCAGCAGCAGCAGCAGTTGAGGTAGATCGGGATGCGGGAGGCACTCGCTCTGCTTGTCCAGGGCCGCGCCGGGCGCTCAGCCGTGTCCAGGGTCCCCACGCCAGCCCGGGCGGTGCAGGAGGGGCTCAGGGCCAGCTGTCCCTCACCAGGCAGCACCTGTGTCCCTGGTGAGATCTGCTCAGACTCCACAAAATGCTTTGGGCTCTGTCAGAGTAAAAGGCACTATGCAAACCTACAGGAACAATGTTGCTGTACTCATGGGGAGAATTCAGATGGGCCATTAACAACGTGTTGCTCTGACGCTGTGTATCATGAAATTACATCCTTATTGCTTAACACTTCTATTACCATTACCTTAATTTAATGCAATCCCTGTCTATTATCCACGTAACTCCAAAATCTGAATAAAGAAATGGAAAGCACTGCAATTTTGAAGACTGTATCCTTGTATATTTTTAAAATGAACTAAACAAACATACTGCACCTGAGAAACCCTCCTGTCTTCCTCTCCTCTTCATAGATGTGTTTCCACATTTGAGTAACAAGTTACTTGGGCCCCAAAAAAATTTTTCTTCAGAAAATCCTTCAGTCATTGAAAACTGCACATGGAATGCCTCCAAGTACGGACTTCACCAAACTAGTGTGGGAATAGCACAAATACCGAAGCACATAAAATCCAGTCATCTAAAAACCAAAAGGCACCCAAAATCCACTGTCAGCGGCTGTTTCTTCTGAAATAGGAAGGACTGTGTTTCTGAAGATAGTCCCTAAAAGCTGCCAACACCCCATAAATTAATGTGAAAATTTAGTGACATTCAGACACAAGCTCAATTTTATATCAATCTAAACAACACTAAGTATAATTAGGGCTTACTGCTGCTGACCAGAGCCTCTGATTTCACAGAAACAGTTTGGAAACAAATCCTGACATTTGCTGAAAGCCTGTAGAGACAATCCAAGCACCAGTAAAAACACCCCTGGGACAGTGCAACCCTCACCAGCACGACGGAAATGCAAAGCAAAGGAAAGCTTTCTCCACTTAAGGCATGCCAGGTAAGCACTGCCCTCTATCCCTAACCTACACACCCAAACAACAACAAAAGAGTAAACAATTGGCTTGCCTTGAGTGGAAATAAGAGACAGGTGAAAGCACTGCAAGATACAAACTACAAAGAGAATCCAACATACCTAGAACTTGCACCTCCTGTTTTGGTTATGAACACAGGGAACACATTACAGAGGGAATCTATTACTCTATGAAGAGACCTTACCTTTAGAGACTCCAGATTTCACTTTACACCATTTATAATATTAGACTTGAGAATCTGGACCACAGAAGTTTTGTACAGGCAGGCAGAGTCCAGTCTACCACAAAGACTCTACTATAAGCTTTACAAACAAACTAGTAAAATAATTTTTCCATTTGTCTTTTTTTGTACATGGCTCCTTCCTGGAAAACCTTTTATTTGTTAAGCTCAAATGTGACTAGTTAGGACGTAAAGAAACTAAACCCCAAAAAAACTTCCAAACCCCAGAACTATTAAACAGAAAACCCCACAAAGCTTCCCCAAAACAACCAATGAGGATTATACAATCGTCAACACTTAAGGAAAAAAACCCACACCTTTAGCAAAGTCTCATGAATGAAAATGTCCCCAAAACTCTATTTCCAAGGAGAGGAGAAATCTTCTTCAATGTCCATGTCATCACTCATCAAAAAAATTTTATAGAAAATTTTATTCAACATACAACATTTTCCAGCAAAAAAAGGCAATATACAGGAAGAGGAGTTGTACACTGCGGCTACAGAAACAAAATAAAATACTGGAAAAGAATGTAAAATTAAGTGTGAATTGCTGATTCTATCTTTACTGCACTCAAAACTAGACACGCGGCTGGCATTAGCTCCAAAGAAAAGGAAGCAGTCTGGGGACCGAAATAAAACTACACACAATGAATATCAACATCAGTGAAATTCACTTGCAGACTCACCCAATAAAATTAACCTCCAAGTGTTAAATTGTACATGTTCATTCATTAAATATACAATTGCTTTTTTCGGTTTTTTTTTCTTCTTTTTTCATTTTTTTTCCTCCTTTTTTATACAAAGTCAACAGCTTACTAAACACTAGTGAGCATGCCCTCTGTGCTAAAAGGCTAGTTCTTGTGTTTTCCCCATCTCTTCCCATGGTAACTAAATTAATGATATTTATAATCTCTTCACTTGCTTTTGCCAACTTTTGAGTGTCATTCTATTTGCCAGAAGATGGCATAATCAATCGCAACGGTATTTCTCAGTCGTTGGAAATTTAACAAAAAGACCCAAATATCTCTTTTTAGGACTCGGGGCATCCACTTGGCAAAACGGGATGCAAAGTATTGACTAAATTGAATGAAGACTAATTTATTAAAAAAGATTCTATGAAGCTGGAGGAGACAAAAATCCCGAATAAGTGCCAACAATGTACACAATGAAGTAGAGATTGCTATTTATTGATGATGTGAGTTTTTCTTTTGCATTTACAAATGCACAAAAATGTCATTTAAAGTATAACTGAAGGAAATAAATCTGATGTGAGTCTAAACATAAGACTTACCAGCTGCAGTGATGGTGAACACCACACAGGAAGGGCAGCCAGTCAGCTTATGCCATCTATAAACGTACTACAGACAAATAATTTTGCCAATGTCAACTGTTCTACTAAACTCTTCCCTCATTATGCTGACAATTGCCTTGCATTACGTTTACCATAAAATAACTCTCATTGGCATCCAAGCTTTTATAAAAACACCTTCATTTTGCTCAAAAAGGGCAGTCAATAGATACAGAGAAGCCAAACTGAACAGCCTCAACAAAATAAAATTAACATCAGCAGCAAATCCTCTTGCTGAAGACTTCAGATATAGTGCACGTGTACCAAAGTTCTACAGTTGTTAAAAAGGTGCACACACACACTTATTTTTGTCCCTTGCCTCGACAATCTGGTTAAGTAAGTCAGTTATGGATTTTAATAGCTTTTTCAAGGTAAGTGTAGCGACTTCTCTTTGGGGCTTTATTGAAATGGTCAAGCCCTAGCCATGGCCTTGGATGAGACATGTTGCCTAGAAAAGAACAGAGAAAAACATAATGAAGTTTTAAGACTAAATTGGAAAAATGTTTGCATTGCACAAAAGACTCCTGTGTGCCCTGTCCACAGCCTGCTGGGAATCCCAGGGGAGGGGAAAGGATGCAGAGCAGCCCCAGAGCCAGCAGGGCAGGGCTCTCCTTCCAACAGCACATTCCCCAGCTCCTCCTGCACCGGGACTTGGGTTTGCTCCTCTCCAGTCACCTACAGGGGTTTACAGCAGTGAAGGCTGTGCCAGAGCAAGGAAACCACTGTTACCACCTCTGGCCAGAGGCACACAGAGCACCAGCTTTCACCCTGACTGCGAATCCACAGGGGCCATTCCCAAACTGAACTCTCCAAAGAGGCACAGGAGAGATCTGGATTTAGAAGCACTGGCACAGGTTGCCCAGAGAAGCTGTGGCTGCCCCATCCCTGGAAGTGTCCAAGGCCGGGTCTGATGGGGCCCTGAGTGACAGGTCCAGTGTGCGGCATCACTGTCTGTGGCACCAGGGTGGGATGGGATGGGCTTTAAGGCATCTCCCAGCCCACAGCATCCTATGACTATGAAAACACTCCTGTGGTGGAACTCCTCAAGGATTAATCTGGTCTCTCCCATGTGTGAATGTCTAAGAAAATAGAGGTTTAAATATCAGTCAAGTAAACAAGATGGCAGCCCATCCAGAGACAAATTTAGAACGGAGCCGCATTTGTACCTTGGTGAATCATCTCTTAGGAAAAAAATCAAATCGAAACAGCATCTGATTGACATATTTAAAGTTCTTGTTAGAATCTTCAGATTCATTGAGGATATCAAGAACGAACAAGAGTTATCTTTCCATGAGAACCAAACATGCAAGGGAGCAGATGGACAATAAAGGTAAAGGTGCAACTGATGCCGTAAAGTGTGTTACACTGATACTGGACCCATTTGGTCACTCAAATGCAACCTTTTAACTCAAAAGGAAACAGATTATTTAATATATGCGTATAAAATATATGTTCTTAGACTAACACACACATGTAACACTGCACAATGTGCACTAAGTGCATATAAATACTTTCTCAGTCACTGCATCTAATGTGCGTCACGTAAAAAGAACAAACTCTTTCTGCATCCTGAGTTAAGGATTAACATTATAACAACTGGCAGAGCATCTTCAGCAGGCCAAAAGAACAGTGAAGTTGTCTAACAACTTACCAGGTTGGGACTCAAAATCTTTCAAGTTCACTTCATACTCATCTTCATTGAGATACTGGTGTCGGCCCATCATTACAATGGCAAATTTAAACTGTGAAAAGAAAAAACCACAAAGACCCAGTGGTAGGATATGACATTAAAAGAAAGTCTCCAAGCCTAAGTTCACAGTAACTTGCAGCTGGTTATAAGTAGTACTTGTCAGGGGTTGGAAAAGGCCAATCCTGTTTAAAACCCTTATCAACAACCTAGATAATGGGACAAAATAAATGCTCAGGAAATAAAGAACCCACATCCTGGAATGCTGTGTCCAGGTTCAGGCCCTCCAGGGAAAAAGGGCAACAAACTGTAGGAAGTACAGCAAGAGTGCAGTAAGACCGTGAGAGGACTGGGGGGAAGCTGGCAAACAGGAACCTCTGGGCAATGGGTTTTATTTAGCCCAGAGAAGAAAAGGCTCACAGGGCATCCATAGTTTTCCACCACCTGAAGGATGGTGCACAGGAGCAGACTCTTCTCAAAAAACTGCACAGAAGTGACCTCCACAAGTTGCAAAATGAAACATTCTGATTATGTGCAAGAAAAGCAAACCCTTCCCCATGATAGTGGCAATGCTCTAAAATACAGTGTCCAGAACAGGGCAGAATCCCCAGCCCTGGGAGTTCACAACTTGCAACTAAAGAACCCTGCACAACCTGACCGAGGCACATTGTCAGGAATGTGACATGGGGGTGGCTTCTACAGGTCTCACATCAGCTACATTCTTCTGGGTTACTTTAATGTTTTGCCAAGCATTTCTCTTGATGCAATACAGAACTACTGATCCTACCCATCCTACCTAATTAGTCCTAGAAAAAGCATTATTTCAGTCAAGCAGCTGTTCTACCACATGAAATCTACACTTATCCCAAGTCTGTGGTGTTGCAACTTATTTTCATAAATTCATTTCGGGTTTACAGTCAGGAATAAAAACTCTCCCAACTTGATATTACCTTTTCAAATTCTTTTTCTTGTATGTCCAGCATTGTCTGAATCCGCTTCATAACCTCTCTGAAGTGTTCACCCTAATAATTACAACAACATTTTTAATGTAAAAAAAATCTAGGAAAAAAAGGGAAGCTATTAGTATTTCCTGCTTTAAGCTTCATTGAAAAACATTGCCTCAATCTCTCTGTTATTTACAAAATTACACAAGTGTCAGCATCATTCTCTGCAATATGGAACAACAGCAGGCAACTTGCTCTAAATTCAGGAACTTTAGAAGTCCTATTGATTCACCATTATGCAAACTGCCCCATAAATTGCCCAGGCACTGCCACTGATAGCTGCAAGTCAGGTTAAAGTTAAGCAGCAAAGTTAGAAAATTAGCAGCAAAATAGGAATTTGTAAAAACCCCCCATATTCTTGCTAAGCATGTTACTACTTTTTGTAGTATGTTTCTGCTCCCTGTCTATGTAAACTGCCCAAAAAGGTGACAGATACCACCAACTTAAAGATGAATTATATATATTAACTGTCATAATGAGGAAATGCAGAACAAATGGTTTCCACCAAAAATCACCATGCAGGTTTTACTCCTTGATCAAAAATATGGAAATTAGTAAAGTGCTAATTTTAGAGTTTTAGAGGGAGACAGATGTAGACACATTTCTGATTCCCAAATTTTTAAAAGCAGGTAATTTTCATACAAAGTATGAAGGAAAAAGGGAGGCATACTGCACCTGGTGTATCCTCAGCAAGAATGGAATTCCAAATGTCCCAAAAACCTCTTTGTGGAAATGTGCCACTGTGATTAGCATCTCATTTTCTTTATCTATATCTACCTGGTCCAGAGGAATTTCCTAGATCCAGATAGAGAATTGTGACTCCAATCAACCAAACTTCCATAAAAAGAAACTAAAGCTTTTAAGATACTTTTCTAGTTATTAAGAAACTGAAAGCATTATTGATGTACTGTTACTAACATAAAACAATTCCATTCAAAAACAATTAAAGAGCCATGTTGTTTGACAGAGTCTTTTACCAGAGTCCCTCATCCCTGGCATGACAGAACCTGAGCCTCCCCCACTCAGGAAATGCTCTCCTGGCTTCCCTGAATGACTTTTCTGACAAGAAATCTTCTATCAGAGCAGAACTAGGTGACAGTGACACAGGCCTCCTGTCAGCTCTTCATTACAGTTTACATTGGAAACTTTTTTTAAAATTTCTGATCTTTGAGGCAAGTTAGCAGACCTGAATGATAAGATGCTTAGAAAAAAAAATCATACAGTAAGTATCAAATTTGTCTCAAGAACCTCACATGTAACAGCAAAGGAAACAAAGCCTTCTAGAATATTAGAGTACAAAAGTGGGTTCTGAGCATAAATGTTTCTATCATGAACTCTCAAACAAACCTTGGAATTACTGCCAAGGCAGTAAATGTCCTATGGACAGGCTTTGGCAAAGTCTTCCTGTAGTGTCATAAAAAACATATGTAAAAATGAAAGAATGAAACTATTATAGGGAAGCAGGTGGAGCAATGGACGATTTTTAAAAATTAATTACCTTTAGAAATACATATAACATTATCATGTAACCTTAGTACAAGCATCACAGTATTTGAAAATCAGCATTCAGAAAAAGAAAATGACCACTTGGGAGAGTTTCCTCTCTCAAAGTCAAGTTTTAAAGCTTCGTTAAGACAAGCACTGTTTACCTCTATTCGAAACGTTCGACTTGTTGCAGGTGACAAACACTCTAACAGCTCATCCTCCTGATGGACACCGATTATTTTGTAACTTACAATTTCTAGCAGCCTTATAGATAAACAGGAAAAGCATTTTTAGAAAGTGAATTAAAAAAAAAAATCAATGCAACATTTCTTTCTCAAACCTTGCGAGTGATTAGTATAGAATGTAAACTGAGGCTGCTCTTGTATTTGTAAAACTTTAAATTCAATCTTTAGCAAAAATTAAGCAGCAAAGGCACAAGAGGTTAAATTATTTCTGGCTCAAGGCAAAAAGCCAGGATGTGTCATTGCAAAATACAGGTTTCTAGTGGAGATTGTTTTAAATATCCTCTTTAAACAACCTCACTTTTAACTCCTGTAACTCCTGAGAAGTGAATAGCTGAAATGTCTGGATTTTAAACAATTAATTTGTGATTAACAAATGCAATTGATGAAACTCAAGGATATAACTTTATTAAATACAAAATAAATAACTAACTATGTAAAATTTATAGTTAAGAGGAACTCTTAACACTGGGAATTTGGAAGCTTTTAACACAGTATTACATTTAATCTGTTTATAATGGTTTCTACAGTATTTTAAATTCTACAGATACAATGTAAATTTACATGATCACATAGAAGAAATCATAGTTTTCCAGCTTTACCTTAATTTCCCTGAACCTTTTTCAGAGAGTTCTACAACTTTTTTACATTCTTCTAACAGGTCTCGCACACATCCATGCTTATCTGGATATACTGTTATTTCCTGGGGAATTTGAAACACAAAAATTAGAAAACCTGAAAATGTCAACAACCATATTAAAACACAGAACACACCGGACTGTTGTCCTTAAACACTCATCTTTAAATAATAACTAAAGTTAACACCTCTGGTATCTTCAAAATTTTTGTTAACAGACCTAATTTTTTTTACTTTTTTTGGTGTTCTTTGGGGTATTTTGCTGTTGTTTTGTTAGATTTGGTTTTTTACATAATGTACAGCTTTGTTCTAATTTTGTGTTAGTCAGGGATAGAGTGTGTGACCCATAACCACAGCCACACCAGCTCTGACACAGAAATGACAGCAAGTGTGTAATGGCTTCACTCACCTCTTCCCTAAACTGGCTATTTAGCCATATGCATTTAAAACTTCTTCTGTTTTCAAAATCAGTTATCTTCATTTTAAGCTTAAGAAAGAAAAGAAAAACACTTTAGGCATACTTAGAATAAGGCAGAAGTATTTTTCATAACTCACTCCAATAAAAAGAAAAGACTCTTACCTGTTGATAGTAGAGTTTTTTCGGTTGCCTAGGCTTGAAGAACTGCAGAAGATCTCTTAAAGTACCTTCATAATTATGTCTAAGAGGATTACCAGGGCCATCCCTATAACTACAGAAGGAAAGAGAACATGTTTTTAAAGTCCATCTCTTCAAAACTCATCACTGCTCAGTAAACTGAAGCAGCAAGAACATTTTTAATACTGGCTTCCAGTTTCACGTAATTGCTAACACAGCCTAAGCAGCACAACACACAGAACTCCAGTGATTTTTAAACACAGCTGGGCTGTGGGAACAGAAAACCCTTCAGTGTGAGTGTTAACTTTCCTGGGTGTTTACAAGCTCACCTGGGTGTTTACAGTGCTGCAGGCTGGCAGACCCACATTCCTCTGAAATTACTGGCATAGCAGCACATGCTTTAGACTGTGAAAGGTTAATTTGTGGAGTCATATGACACAGCAAATTCCACAGTGACCACAGCACTGGGAACTACAAAGAGCAACTCAAATTCTCCCTGATGATGAAGGCACATTGCCTCAGGTAACCAAAGAGCATCTACATCTCCACGAATACAAAAAGAGGGAAGTTTGGTGTGTGCAGACTCCTGCAGCACATACTCACAGCTGTAATACATTCCTTTCTGCTACAGTTTTATACAGACTCAAATCTAGTTTTACACAGACATGCGTAAAATCACCACTTTCACCAGAAACATCCCTCTGAGCACCTGTGAACTCATTAGGTTGTCGTCATCTTCATAAAACCTCATTTGCAGACTTTGAGGGAGGAGGGGGGAATTCAGTGGAGTAACTCCTGCATTTAAACTTGTAAAATCAGCAAAAATACTGCTTTTACATGCACTTGTTTCTGCTCTCCTCCATTCTAGAAATCTGCATTCACTGAAACAGCACCTGCATTAGCTTAGCAATTTATCCAATAGCATCAGGCTTTGAAGTAATTAATGATTTTTAAAATGACATTTACTAAAACTCTTCTAAAACATGCAGTTCTTTGAGGCTCTAGAGACAGACATTGCAATACTTCAGCTGTCAAAGCAACCTGCTGTGCTTGCCAGAAGGGTAACATCTTACTGGTAGAGAATCAGTTAACAACCTGGAAAAGGCTAATTTGTGAGGAACAGCTTAAGACACAGAATACAAAGGAAGTAATCTTACCCTTGGGACTTGAAAAACTGTAATAGCATTGGATCCGTGTTAAGTCTCTGAGCTACTGTCTTTGCAACCTGAAAATAAATTTTTGGTAAGTTCTGAATTGTTTCAGACAGTTATGACATTGCTCTACAATCCCACAGTCATTCACTTCATGACAGGAACATTATGCTACTGGAATTCTGAGAGAACCCACTATGCCTACCTCCCCAAGGCTACATAAACTCAGATTGTAGCTTCTGAACAGTTGACACAGAATAAGATATACTAAGAAAAAAAAAATGAGGAAACTGTTTTATTACAATAAGTTACTGTTGCCAAAAGGCCACAACAACAGCTCCATTCTTCTCTTGCTTGTTTCTGTCATTTGGTTGCTTTTTGTTGTTGTCTTGTTGGTTTTTTAAAAAAATTTATAGTATTGGGGAAATAAGTAAGACTTGCTCTTTGAAGATTCCCACTCCTTTAATTCAGCCCAAGTAAGTCAGCTTGCTGGGTAATAACACCACGTTATTCCCATGAGTCCATTTCACATCAGTGCCTCACAAAAGGCAGGGACATTCTGGTTTTGCCTTACCAAAAACCTCAAACTATACAAACTCTACACTTCAAGTGAAAAGAAAGAGAGAGCAGCTGGCCTGAAAACAGATGATGAGAACAGGATAGCAAAACTCATCCCTGGCTTTCCCTGTGTATGCAGGTGCTCAAAGTTTCTGCCTTTGGGGACAGAAAATAAACTGTCTGGTTTTAAGTGATTTTTTTTTGACATTGACAGAAGTAACTGCAGGAGAACTGCAGGTAGTCAAATCTATTCAGGCTCTTAATAGATCAGACCAACTTTATTTCAATTTTTTCCTTTTATTTCCATGTCCAGTTTCCCTCATCTAATCACTCCGTGTCAGCCACTACAAACACAACAGGTTTGATCTGTTAGTGTCACTGAGAATTAAAACTGCATTGTGTGAAGAATGCAATACAGCTTGGTCTATAAAATACTGTTGCTGATATTACAAGCACAAAATAGGTATCACCAGATTGCCAAGGTATTTTCCTTTTAATGGCCAAGTAAGTTGAGCAAGTCTTACATGTCAGTTTGAAAGCAAATGCATAATTTCATGAGAGTATCATTTCCCTGACAGAGCAGGATGGCCTATCAAGAAAGGACCCTATTAGCAAATAACTCATTATTAATAAAACTGGGGGGTTTATAGTATTTTCTTCTCACAAGCTTTAGTGGCCTCCTTAAATTTTTCATTAACTCAATGCAAAAAATGTACATGAACAGACCTACTCTCTTCTGAAAGTATGTATAATGCATTTGTGAACTAGTGAAAAAATTACTTTCACAACAACAAAACAAAAGCAGAGAAACAGGACACAAACCTGAAAGTAATTCATCCTATTGGATAAAGTAACAACAAAGCCTGGGTCATTGGGGATGGTTTTGTCACAGAAAATGACATCCACACGGTGGTAGAGGTCTCGGAAGTACTCCTTAGCTGTTGGCAGCTCGCTGTTATCGTTTTCTGGGTCATCCCTACAAGAGCAAACAGACAACGGTACCATTACACATCACACTGTTACACACACAGGCAGTGTGGGCTCTTAAAAACACGATCTACAGTGAGTCAGCAGCAGAGGAGAGAGAGAGATGAAGTTTAGAAACCTTCCACAAGAGCCACCACTGGTTCACAGTAGGACTGATGTAGCCAGCAGTGACCCAGGGCCCGGCGTGTCTGCGCTGCAGGGCCCAGTGTGCTGCTCACTTGGCAGCCTGGCCCTGCTTGTGGCTCCTGTGGGCTAACAGCACCATCCCAGCAGGAGTCATCCCTCCCTCCCACCCTGGCACAGCCCTGTGTGTCTCTACTAACGCTGCACAGCTTGCCAGAAACCCCTGCAGCGATCACTTTGCACAGAGGCCATTGGACAACATGCCTTGGCACAGAGAGGCAGAAGAGTGGGCACAGGGGCTGGTTTGGGTCACTCCTGACTGGTACCCCAACTTCTCTGCAGAGAAACAGCACCAGGGTACAAGCTGTGCACTTACCCAGGAGTCAGCAGCCAAGCCAAGGGTGCATAACACCAACTGGGTCAACTGGGAATGCGAGTTCCAAGGCATGACATGAGAAATACATTCATCTCACATAATCTGGGGTAAGAGTGCTGCAGATAGACTAGCTGGCTTCCACCCACTGTCAGCCCATGGAGAGAAACAGAGCAACACAGTTGGGTGTGACCATCAGGAGTGAGAGCATAGAAATGCTGATTTATAGCCCTGCCAAGCTTATGAAAGATCCCTTATCGGACACAAGATGCAGGAGCTCCCCTTTTGCCCTGGAGAATTCTCCAGCTGAAGCACCAGCACACCTAGCAGCTGCATGTGCTCAGGCAAACTGGGAGCATCTCGTCACTGCAGAGCAGTAAGGAACTGACTGTGAGCACCAGGGAGAGACAAAAAGGGAAAGCAGTTTAGTTCTGGGCTGAAAGGAGCTCCAAGAGCCTTGTCCAGTGGCCATGGTACTGAGCCCGAGATCTGAAATGCTGCAAGGCTCTTTGGTGCCTGTGTTAGTGGCTCCAGTACAAAGCTGCACAAATCAATGCATTGCTGAGTACGCTCTGGTAATAATATGATGACCTATTTTAGGTTATTGGTTTTCTAAACTAGAAGGATGTGTTTTCCTTAAGTAATGTGGCACGTGATAACTCGAACACCACCGACATTTGCTCATTTCCCCTTTGAACAAACAAATGAGAACTGCTGAGAACACATCTACTGTTGGAATGTAATACTTTGCTCTTGATAAAAAAGCTTAAAGGAAGTTCAGCTTTCAAAGTGAACCAGGTGATTTAATTGCAATAAGCTGCCCCCTTAAAATACCTACTTCTGGAACACAATGATGTCACCATCCATGAGTTCATCGAGAGCTTTATCAAGAGAAACATCATAGTCTTGAATCCTTTCTGTTAAATTGGGTTTAACTTCCTGCAATAAAAAACAAAAGTTATTGATCACAGAATAAACAAAAGACAAAAATAAAGGTCACAAAGAAAGGTCACAATAGTGAAGAAATCATCAAATAAGGTAACCTGTACATTCTTTCAACTGAAACAAATGGACAGATATGTACCTATACAAATCCAACACATGTATTATAAAATATCTATATCCATATTGCATGTTTATACTTGCAGGCTGACCTCATGGCATAAAAGCACCTGTGTACACAAACTGCAGTGACACTGTAACCCTGACCTGCCCAGAGCAGGAGCACCTGCCAGCTTTACTTTTAGGATGGCAGGGTGTGTGCTGCCCTGGAGCCACCAGAGAGAGCAGCAGGACTGCGACCAGAAACTGCAACAAAACTCAACTCCTTGTTCTTACTCTCACAAGGACTTTGCCTTGGCAAAGATCTGCATCTTCAGCACTCAATAAATATAGCAGTTATGAAGATTTACTGCTCGTGTATTTGGGCAGAAACGGCACAGCAGAGAAAGGGTTTTGTTTGCTGACTTTGGCTTAGGGAAGGAAGGATAAGATGCAACATTTTCTCAACTCCACTATCTAAGGTGGGCCCTGAAAACACGATGGCCAGTGATGTCAACAGCATGAGCTCCTCTGACACAGCAGCACAGGTTTAGCACAACAAAGCCACTCATACAGGACTTCATGGAGATACTTTTTTTGTTTTAAAGCCTTACACTTCTATCTGTTTAATAAATCTGTTTTGAAGTTAACTCTCTGCTGCTCCTCTCTTGCAGCACTGTAAACTTCAAAGTTACAGATTACAGTGCTGATAATTTATAAATTACCATTGCTATAAGCAACTTCTTTTAAGGAATAATTTTTTTTTTATTTTACAGCAAGCAAAAGACAAAAAAGTTACAAAAAGTCTATCAATCCAAACCTCATAGAGGATAAGGTTAGTTTCTTGTGGAAATCCTGCTCTCTCACACATAACTGGAAGCAAGTCACCTGTTGGGAAAAAAAAAAGAACAGTGAAATGTGTTGCACTAACTGCTCACGAGACCAACCCCAGAAAGGAGAGAATCTTCTTTTTTACCCTGGGCAGATGGTTTTACAATGCCCAAGAAAGAGAGTCTTCCAGGTTGAAGTTTCCCATATTGACATTCAACCAGACACACATTTAAGGTTTCTTTACACTTCACTTGAACAACAAAAACACTTGCAAGGTCATACTCACGTATTTTACAGGATATAGGGGTGTAGATATGTCCACAATAATTCAAACTCCGAGTCTTCGGATCATACATCTTCAAAAACAACATTACGTCATCTACAAGTTAAAAAACAAGATTTAATTTTAAGTAAGGCTTGGGGAGGAGGAAGGAGATCACCTGGATATTTTTATTTATGCAGTAACAAATATGTGTCTTCAATTTATTAATTCACTGCCCTTAAAATACAGAGAGAAATTTATTCAGTGAGTCTAAAAACATGCAAAGCATGTCTTCAAGAGAAACGAAGGAAAAACTGCATGAGAAAAACTAATTTCAGCACTGTAGCAGTTTGACGGATACATCAACTACATCACTGAAAAAAAATGAGGGCACAGAATTTTTGGAGATACACCCAAAATTAAAGTATTTTGTATTTAGAAGCCCATATGCTTACGATCTTTATCAAACTTGGGTAATGTTGCTCCAGTAGCAGCCATCTCTGGATCTACTGTTTCCAAAAATATTGTCCATGGATTCTCATTGTCACTGAGCTCAATCATCTATGTAGAAAGATGTGAGAGAAGAAAAAAAAGTCTCTGAAGAACATAATAGAAGCTAGTATCTGCATCTGAATCAGATACAAGAACTTTATGACATTCTACAAGTGGGAGAGGTTTGTTTCTAAGCTGTGTTATAGGAAGTTTATGAAGTTTATTAAGACAAACAAATAGAGATATAAAACTACCAAAAACTTTGATGAAGTACTAGGAGTAAGTTTTTAAAATTAACCCACTTCTTTATCCTGCAGAAGTTTACCTACAGCTACCTTTACAGTGGCAAGGACATTACTTTGTTTTAGAATAAAAGGACAGTGAAAGCCATCTCTGTTTTCTGTGGTATTCAGACATGTTTTACATTTTAAGCAACAGGATTCATTAAATTCAGAGGATTTGCCCCTTTTGTCAAAGGGACACTTCTGTTTAACATAAAAAATCATGATCACACCTTCTTTTCCACAGAAGAAAAATCATGCACCAGCCACACTCCTGCTTCCTATCCAAATTACTCCAGTAAACCTCAAATCTTCCTGAGTATCAAACTTCACCAGATACAGTGGAATTAATTTTAAATTAAAAGCCTGAAAAATCTTATGCCTCAGTTAGATATTCTTAAAGAGAACTAGAAGTGATGGGAGATGTACAGAAATAATATCATCTTCCAATTGCTACATACCGTTTTATTGCCATCTGCTTCATTATCTAACATTGCAGGTCTTTTTGTTCCATTACTTCTAGCTTGCATCGGCCATAATCTGATTTGATCCTGGGGAAATCCCTAAAACAAATAAAAATTGTGACAGGAAACTAAATCAAAACAAGGGAAAAATAGGCCAAGATGCTTTTATTAAACAAAAACAGATCTTCTGTGATAAAAGGTCTAAATTACGACTGTTGTCAATATGTGGAGAAGATAAGGGCTAAGAAACAACCATAATGTAACAAAATAAATACATGCAGGTATTCAGCTACAGACAACTCACCATTGTTTGAGAGAGGTTTTGAACAAATTCTGTAAGTGTGGAGTTTTTTAATACTTTGAAAACAGTGTATTTCACTTTTTCTTCATCGTACATATCATTGCCTTGGTGACCACAGAACTGATCCTCTGCCACTATCTGAAAAATGACATTCAAAGGTTACTATTCAAAGGTCACTATTCAGATTAGCCCAGCTGTACCAGGTAATACCTTCTCAGGATGCTTTACTATGCAACCCCTCTGGCACAGTGCTAACACTATTCATGTTCTCAGGGAGCAAATTTGCAAGAATACAGATTATAATGAAATTTAAAAATCGTGATTGATAATCTCATCAGTGCAAGTAATTAAAATAGATTAATTCTTACAAATCCTGGCAATTAAAAACCAGTCGTGCTTAGATCCCAGTCTTGGAACATGCTCTAACAATCTTGGCACTTGGAGAAAATGAAAAGGCTACAGAATTCTGTGACTGCTGTAATGCAAGGAGGCCACCCAGCCCCTGGTCTGCATTTGCCACAGCTCCCCTGCCCTCTTTGGTAGCAGAGGCACAAACAGTGCAGTGCTGCCAGTGTCCCACTGCACACTGCTCAGTGCAAATGCACTGCAGAACAGGTTGGACTTCACCAGTGTCTGCTTATCAACACCAGAGAGAACACTCAAGGAAACGTGGAGGCACATGGAAAATGGGTTCTATTCTCCTGTGCCAGATGGGCTCTGGAAAGAGCCATAAACAGGGTTCCTTATGGCAATTCATAACAATCTAGTCCATCTGGCTTTTCCAAAAAGATAATTGCAAATATACGCACTCTCTCCTTCTGCTCCTACTTGATGAGCTCAGTTTGGCAATAGTCCAGACCTGCAGCCTATGGCTAGATACATTCTAATTTTAGAAAATAATTCCCGAAGGAGATAAAAGTGCAGTGGCAGGGCAGCCATTCGAAATAACCTGGTCCTTTTCTCTTTCACCTGAACTTACTATTTTTACTCACAAGCACAATAAATTCTAAAGAAAACAGAAATGCTTACAACACACAGTACCACGTTTTATTACGATTCCTTGCACACATAAATATTCTTAAAAGCACGAAAATCATAATTTCTCTTCAAACATTGCTTCAGAACAAAAATAAAAGAAAAAAAGAGAAGAAAAAATCAAGCTTTGCCTCCAGGGTGATTCAATATTCTAAATCTTCATGGTAAGATAGTTGCAACTTAATTTGTTTCAAAAGCTGACCTGCACTTGCATATAGAGGTGAGCTTCCTGCCTCTCCTTCCTCTTCTGTGCTTCTATCCTTTTCTCTTCTTGTAGCCTTTCTACAAGTTGTTGAGGAATATCATGGTCGGTGACAGGCTGCAAAACTTCACCTACAAAGCAGATTTGGTGATGTCATTTCAAGATTTGTATCAAACAGGTTCTTTTTCATACACACTTGACTTTCCTCTGATTTGAAGTCAAAATCAGCTTTCTTCATCTTTAACTTAAAAACAGGGTTTGATATCATCATGCTTTGACAAAAGAAGCACTTTCTATGACAAGCCAAAATGCACTACTTCCATGAAACATGTATCATAGACTTTTGAATGAAACATTCAGCTCAGAATTAAAAAAATGTTTACCACCATTCCATTTTTCTAGCATACATGTACCTACATCTTTACAATCAATTTGATTTAATTCCATCACTGAAGTCAGTTCACTTAGCTTTCCATCTTGTAAACTTGGAAGCACTTTGCAGGTGCCTCACCGAGCTAGAAGAGGGCACAGAGCAGCACACGCTTTCCAGGAGTGAGGGAAGGGCTGGCTGATCCCACGGGATCGCTACCTTCTGACCGCCAATAACACAGCCCCTCTGCACAGGAAGACTGTCAACAATTCCCAGGTGGAACAGCCCCCACTCCCTGCCTGTAAGGCCCCTGTGAGCCCAGGGGGACACGTACTGAGCTTGGACTCCCTGATGTAGACCAGCATGTAGGCATTGGTGCAGTGCCGCACGGACAGGTCGTCATCGTGCCCCCCGTAGTTGTGCTCGATCGCCTCCTCCTTTGTGCACCGCGAGACCACATCGTCGTCGAATTTACACCACTAGGGAGAAGGGTTTACAGAAAGATGGTTTTACACATACAAACATGTTTTTGAATGATAAATTAATCCTATTTCTGGCATGTCTTTCAGCTCTTTGAAGTAACTAAAATTACTCTTCAAGCGGCATGACTTTTAAAAGGAAATCTAGTGCAGTATAATTTGCGCTACCTGCTACTTGTGCTCAGCATAAGGAAGTCCATAAATACCAAACCTTTACTGAACATTTTAAACTGAGTATCAAAAGCACAATAATTATTCCAAGAAGCTTTTCTTAACACTGTTATTCAAATATCTAATGTTTCTGTAGGAAACAGAAAACTGACCTTATCTGTTGTAAAATGAAATAAAAAGCAGTGATGCACAAGATATCTAGTAATTATTTGTACATTTAGAGCAATACATACCAAATTTTAAGTTAAAACAATAAAGTAAATTAAGAATAAATTACAAATAGGAACAAATTCACAGTAAAATCTGACTTCTACTCTTACTGTGAACAGTCATGTACACACAAAACCAGTCAACTCAAGGGAAGATGCACCTGACCTATAAATGTCCGATCCAATCAAGTCACCTAAACCTGGAGCAGTGGGACATAACAAAAACATGCTGAACTTCTGAGTCACAGAAACCCTGCAAATGCTCAGATTGCTTCAGCAAAGTCAGCCCCAAAACAACGCTAGATAAAATCTGATTGCAGAAGAACTTCAACACATACACACAAAATTGAAGGGATTTCCTCAGTTAAAAAGTCTTTTTCTAAAAGTCAAGTGTGTCTGCACACTCTTCTTTTAGGGGACAAAAATTCTCAAGATTTGCCCATTATGAAAACTGCATATATGCATTTACAACACACTAATACTTTTGGCTGCTTTTCAATACTCACTTTGCCATCGCCCTTTGGATTTAAGTAAACAACGTAATGTCCACCATGGTTATCTCCACTGTGCACTAGAACTGCATGGAGAATGTAATTTGCAGGATCTTTAGGATCTGTTTTTTGCAAAAATTCATCTAATGGCAACTGTTCTGGAAATTCAAACCTAGTTTTGAGAAGAATGAAGACAATTGTATTTGTAGTTAAGATAGACACACATTATTATGCACTATTACAGAACATTACGTGTACTCCTAAAGCAAAGTAGAAAGATTGAACATGTTACTGTTATCATGCTGTTTCTATCCAGGACATACTGCACACACTGGCAGAATTTATACTGTTAAAATGTAGAAAAAAAATAAACTTTTCAAGCAGCTCAGGAAAGTATGCCCTCAGTAACAAGGGCAAGAGCACTTTAACTGAATTAGGGCTGGTTTGGACTCACTGTGTCAACGCAAAAGCTTTAAAATCTGCCATTTTCTAGCAGACAAATGCAGCTTTCCTAGCACAGGTACCACTGGACTGGAAGATTACTCTGAAATGTCTCACCTTGGTGAGAATGAGATTATTGCAATATACATTTCATTTACAACCAGCCATGTATCTCCTCAAGAAATGCTCAGCCTCTGCTTACAGCAAGGGGCAAATGGCTCTCCCTCCATCCATGGAAACACGTGGTGGGCAAGCAGGTAACACCTATTCACCCTGCTAATTCTAGTCGCAGCCCAGGCACACACTGCACAAAGAATGCTATACAAGGCACTACAAGATGCAGTCACCTGTTCCTGGCCAAAACCACCACTACAAATTACCAAATGTTCAGTTTGTCATTCTGAGCCTCAACATTGAGCCATTGCACCTTGACGGGACCTCCACTGTGTGTGACTGCATACATCTGCCTCTCAGAGTTTAGTCAAAACCAGGATTTTGGGAAGCCATTTTTTGGTAAGATACATTCGATCCAAATTCTACAAAAAATCCCAACCCACACACTAAACCAACCAACTCACTTACCTATCATTTATCTTGATGTTTTGGTCAGTCTGAGGATCATACATAAATCTCATGAGCTGTAGGTGTAATACTGGTGGCAATGTTAGGAACTTCACACCTTTCTCTGCCTCCTAGACATTTTAAAGGAAATAGAGGGTTGAAATTGCAGGATTTTTAGCAACTCAAAATACTTGTTTGCCACAGACACTCTTCATATGGACTTTTATAGACTTGATGACACAATGTGCATCAGAATGGCTCAAAACTTAGGTGTAGGTTAAGTATCCTAATGCTGCATCAATTTCCCATGAGGTACTCCAGTAACACAAGAACTCAGTTAAATTAAATTTAGGCCGTTTATACAAGCATATGTGGACACCTCACTGCATTAAGAGCAAGTTACGTGCATAAATAAAACTGAGAGAGAATATGGAAGTGAAACCTCATTTTTGATCAATTAAGAATTTCATGTTCATTGTATCCTGCCAACAAGTATTTGGCTACTGTGCTGCACCTTCCTAAGAACAGCTAAAGAAAATATAGAACATTACTGACAAAACCTGGCATATCAAAGCTGCAGAAATAAGCTTTAGAAAAACATTATTTATAAAGGACTTCAGCTTACTCCAGTAGGTGCAGCAAAGTGCAACTGAAGAGCTCAGAAACATGTGCACACACATAAATGTTTCACTTCCAAGGGTTCATCTGGTGTTCTTGCTGAGGATACAAGCATGAACTCTCCAAGGTTACTTCTAGACCTATGCTGCTTTTTCACTTTCACTTGATGGAAGAACAGACTACTCATAGAGGAAGAACTTCTAAGTCTTGAGATTGGTGAAGTGAACCATTCTAGCAACTAGAAAACTTGGACCTATAAAACTCACTGCTAATTAAAACTGCTATAAAATCTGAGCTCCATTTTAAGAAACCTAACTGCAAATAAGAGGAGCTACATAAAAAGCTTATCTAAGAAGAAACATCACCAAAATCAGCTGACAAAATCTAGAACGGGTTTTGCAACATTGTTATTTTATCCAGGATAAAGAATTAAGATTTAAAACCAGGTTAAAAAAAAAAGAATAATACCTGCAAGCCATGTTCTCCTGCATCGTATTTATTATCACCATCCAACTGCTCCACTGCAACGTAGTCAATGAAGGACTCAAAAACTAAATGAAAAAAGGTTGGGGAATTGTACAGAAGGAGGAAAAAAATGTAAGTTTACTCTAGCCTGCAATGTACTAATCAAGTGACATATCAGGACATAGGAGTTCGTGTTTGAATATTTCTGTCCTTACTTTAAGTGAAGTTTTATATTCTTAAGAATATCAAGAAATGCACCATATTGCAGGGGTATATTTAAGAACACCAGCAGATTTTAAAATCACAGTTACAGCTGTCTGCCACAACTCCTCACTTTGCAACTGTTAAGCATCAAGCCAGATGCCTCTGTTTGCTGGACTCCTACACATCCTTTGCCATGCCTTGGACACCGAGTGCTCAGTAAAGAGATGATAAGGGACTACTGCTATGCTGTTCTGAGTAGTTCATTCTCTTTTTTTGCTTATTACTATGGTCAGGCCTAAATAAGAATCTATTTCATCTGAGTTCATCTTTATATATAAATTATAACTACTGTGACAACACCACTGTGATCACCATGGCACAGTTTTATGACACCAGAAAACTCCTGAAGTTCTTTGAGTTTTATGAAAAGATACCAGCGAGAGAATTAGGGAAAGGAAATTGAATAAGGAAAAAAAAAGAAATGTAATGCAGGTCAAAACATTCTCTGCATTGACAATGTTTTAGTAAGGTGTCCTGAAGCAGATATTTCCAATCACTGTGCACCAACAGACCCATCTGAAATCAACAGGCACTAAAGCTGTCCAACATACTGAAGTATTGGATTGGTGCATATCACAATGTAACACTTACTATTTTTCTTTCCCTTTATACTTAGCTGGATGTCATAATAATCTTCTATTCGTTCAGACCGATAGTCTACGTGCTTGCATTGGATATAAGACTGGAAACAAAAACAAAACAATGCAGAAGTTCATTTTGATACAAGTAACAGGAGTTAATTTAAATTATTTTTGAGACAGGTATTAAATACATACCACCATCTTCCCTCTGAATAATTTAGGGATAGTGCCTTCTACACACGTGCCTTTCATTTTGTTTTCCACATTATCAAGCAGCTGAAAGAAACATCAGTTTTCACACATGATAAACTTGAAGTTTTTTAATTTATTCATCACACACACAATTAGTTGACTGATTAGATGCTAAGTCACTTGGATAAAAATGAAATGTTAGTCTATTTGTACTGGCATCTCCTTTTTAGTCTTTAAATCCCCCTCCTCCCCCTAAACTGAGGGCTACTCCAGCTACTCTGTTCCTTTGAGGCTGGAAACCCCCATAGATGTAACAATGCATCTCATCTTCAAAACTGCAGCTCTCTCCATGACTATAGAAGCACCACTAGCACACGTTCCAGTTACTTTCAAGCTTCCCTACTCTTTACAAATTCCTCACCCACCAAAGGCCACAAGCAATCCCATTCTTAAAGAGGAACCAAGGCAAAAAGTCTTTGAGACCTAATTTAAATTAACCAGGGCCACTACTACTCTGATCATTCCTAAACTGTATTATATATATATAAATACACACAATATCAAGAGACAAATTTATCCATCACGGATCAGCAAGAAATAATATAAACATACCACTCGACATAATTCCTGGACATCGTGTTGCATGAAGCTGTCTAAGGTTTCCCACCTTTGCAAGGCAAATAAATAAAATATTACTAATTATGAAAAAAATCACCTCTAAAGACATTTTTGTGATTTCTCTGCAGATCAAGAATGCAATACACAGCAAGATGTACAGACTGAGATTTAGCACTGGCTGATGCATGGGTTCTTTAGTTGAGTAGGAAGAAGGGGCAGTGAACTCATGAGACGTTTTGGCAGCTGTTTTGTGTGGCACTGGGGACAGGGACTGGGAAGGCAACCAGAGCCAGCTGGGGAGGCCACAGCCAGGCTGCTGCTCTTCCAGTCTACAGCGCGGTCTCAGCTCATGCCAAGAAAACCCTTAAGAAAAGGCCTGGGAGCCATTCCATGCCATCAGTTTCCACAGCAAGGTTCCAGCTGCCTCTCTTCTGAGGGCCCTTCAGGTGCAGTCAAGTAGTGCTCAGGGATTATTCCAGCACAGGAAAGGAAGCAAATGGATTTACAGGAAAGACTGGCTCCTTTGTGCTCATCTAAACAGTTAATCCTGGGCATGCAGTAGCGCCAAGGAGGCATTCAGCTTTCTGAACTGTCCATGTGCAAACACTGTGAAAGCAGGGCTGAGGACAGCAGGCTCTGAATGCCTCCTAGCCAGCTTGGCATGCTGCAATAAGGGTGTTCAGCACTCCTGCCCTCAATAAAACATGAAGCATGAAGTGTTTCTACTTCCACAACTAAATACTCCTGTGAGAACTGTAACTTCAACTCAAGAAAGCTTTTTAAGTTCTATGTCTCTGACAATTTTTTTTGCAGCAGTCACCACTCCCAGCTGCATGAAATGAACTCTGTTGACTGTAGGCTCCAGCTTCAGTGTGATGTTCCACCGTGGGCCAGGAACCAGCAGCAGGGTGAGCAGGAGCAGTGCTGACTTTATCCTCCCTCCCGCTTACTGCTCAGTGACTCACCCCCACTGTCACACGGCAGCAAACTTATCTCCCAAGTGTGCCAACAACAGTGTGGGGTCCACACCTAAACAAGCTGAATCAAGTGACCTGTCAGATAATTAAGGGCAGAAAATAATGCCCTGACTCTCTAGGCTTTAAACACTAGCCAGCTCATAGGACAAACCAGAGAAAAAGGTCATACTAAAATTACGATAAAGAAAGCCTCCTTCAGACATGGCATCGCTTTCTCCTGAAAGAAGTCAAACTCAGAAATTCACAACACCCAGTAAAAAGCAATACCCTAACCAGCATCTAGGTAGGCTTCACAAGGCCAAAATCCCCTCTCTGATTCAGTGATGAGGGAAACCCAAATCTTCAAACACACTCAGAAATTCTTTCTAAGAACAAATGTAGTCATGAACACATTTTTTTAAAACCTTGTTCTTGATACAAAATTAAGCATCTGCAACACCCTTGGGAAAGGTCTCTTCATGCTACTGAGTATGACATGGTTGGGATATCAACGGAAGATGAAACATTTACTCTATCACCAAGTCCTTCCAATGTAACAGGACAGCAGGAGCACTGATAAACTAAATATACAGTGTGCTGGCAGAGAGAGGGTATGGCCAGATAAAGAGACAACCCTGAGGCTACTGATTTCCTTTTAAGATTCCCCAAAAGGGGAAAAGTCAAGGCTGCAAAGACACAAGGTTACAAGAGAGTGTTTTTAGGACAGAGCACCACTCCAAGCTGTAGCAGTAGATGCAGGGTGAACAGGAGGACAGTTGTGCAAAAAAGATGATACAAACTCCCTAATGTGCTTTGAACTAAAACAGTGCTTGTCAATGTTACAAGAGTAGCCTACAAATACAGTGAAACAAACTAACACAAAATACAGCATTTTAGAACGGATTTTAAGAAAATCCTACTCCACACTTACAAGACATGCCAAGAAAAGACTTGTAAAGGGTATGCTAATGTTAATCTTTCTGTCCTAACTTGGTGTCTTTGGTATGTTGTAAGAAAATGTTACAGCAGTCAACAATGTACAACATGGACATGCAAATTACTGCTACTGCACTAGATCTAAAACAGATTCCAGTACATGAACTGCAGTGTTTCAAGCACTACTTTATTCTGAATTTTACTCATGTCAAATGCATCACACAATTTTCAGGTAATACGTAAATTATAACCCTGCTATTAACAGCTCTGTTTCAGTACCATTCCCCTCACCAAAAAGATGTGACTTTTGGATCAGCTGTCTTTAGTACTGGCTACAAATAAAAACCTATCCAAGTAGACTACAGGAAGTTAACAATTAACACCATGTTATATTAACATTTCTCTGCACCCCTCCAACCTTATTAAAACAGAACCTTTTTAAAGAAAAGCTTTATGAAGCCTGCAAAAGTCCAATAAATAGTCCAAGTTTCTGAAACTTACCCAAACGATTTTGTTAACTTTTTAGTTCCAACTGGTTTGTCACTATGTTGCAGCTCATAAAACACTCTTTGCAATGCTAAAGGAACACTTTTGGATGAATCATCTCCTTCTGTGGGCATCATGTACACAGCCTGAAAAAGCATTTACTTCAATTAGTATCAGAAAAGTTTATTGCTTATCATGTTTAATGCATCCTTTCCTCTTCAGTGACTTCTTTGGCAGAACTCAATTTAATCAACACTTCAAAAAAGTCTGAAAAAATCTTGCACTGTAGTGTAAAAACGTTAATTGTCTGGCACAACTCTTCTTAGAGCACAGTGGTTAGAAAGATGTGAACAACAGATGATTCCATTCATGGTTATTTTATCTAAATAGTTCCCTTATTCCAGCCTAGAACAGTAAATGCACTAAAGCATTTAACACCTTCAAATAACTTGTCATGCCCAGTATGTCTGTGCAATCATCACAGTAGGACCAGATATACCAGTCAATACTACAGACTTGAAAATAACTGGTTTTGTGAAAAAGCAACCACATGAAACCACAAAGGGTAACAAGTGAACAAAAACAGAAATGGTCCACATGGAGAAAGATGTCAGAGGAAGCTCTGAGAATCCCTGATACATTCATTCCTACGTAACGTCATTGCTGTCCAGCAAATAAACAGTTTAACAATTCAATTCACTGATTATACTGATCTGGGAAGGATTGAGAACAAAGAAATTACACAAACAGACCAAACAGGGATTAGGAGAGTTCAATAGTCACTGAAACAAGATTTACTTTTTAAAAAGTGTACATCAATACATCTAGGGAAAAGGAAGAACAAACAAAAGGTATTTACAGGGAGATGTTCATTTGAGAAGCATAAAGATAAAAAGAAAACAGACAACCTTGGAAGGAGATTAGGTAACAAATGAAACTAAAAAAGACTCTAATATTAAGTAGCATATGTGAAAATAACCTGTGAAAACCAGAAAAATTGCCACCTGAATTTCTGTCTCTGAAACAACAGGGAATGATCCATTTCTGTGAGTGAAGTGCTGAACTGGACCTCAGTGCACCTCCCTCAGTTTGTGCCTCAGCCTGAATTCCTGAGGTGTGCAGCACCTCTAACCAACCCTGGGCTTCAGCTCCCTGCCACAGAGCCAGGTCAGCACTTCCAGCTGGGAGCTGCTGGGCAGGCACAGCCACTGCAGGGACAGCTCAGAGCAGCCATGGGAGCCACAGGGGACAGGCAGTGGATAAACACAGTGCTGGTACAGAAACAACATAAGGGTGTGGCAAAAGACAAAAGAAGAAAGAAAAACAGCAAAAGAAGTTCCTAAAAAGTTGACAGGCCAGTTTTCTATTCCAATTCTGTGGATCCACTAACTTTTTCAAAAGTACAGCAACAGAAATACTTCAAAGAATAAAGAAACTATCATCAGAACATCTACACCAGAACAAGTCAGCACCTTAAAAAGTCAACTCTAAACCTCTTTCTGCACCTGCTTTGTGAACCCTTTTAAGAGTGGGTGTCACTGGCTAAAGGTAGAAGCAGAAATAGTTGAATGACCAAGTCTCAAATCTTCCAAATATCTACAATTAGTCCCTATTAACTTTTTTGAACACCTTTTAAATGTTTTTTAAAAAACCAAATATCTAGATACTTGCTATGTTTAAACAAATAGAAACAAGGTGTGAAAATCAAGTAATGAAAAAATGCAAATATAGTCAGTGCTGATACATTCAAAAAATAAATACTTAAGTGCTAAACCTACAGCAGGCTAAAAATTATCCTAGTGATTGACTCTCCCATCAAAAATGCATAAACTGGAATACCTTGATAATTAATCAAAATCAAATCCTTTGCCTTTAGTTCCTTTTTTTAAAAAAATATTTTTCTCATATACCATCCGGACAATTAATTCCCTTCCTATATCTCTCAGGCAATATTAAAATAATAATTTACAATTTACTTATAATTACTAGATTCCAGATGTCATTGAATAAAAACACCAGTTTTATTTCTTTGGAAATTCTACATGTGTTATGACAAAGCAGACATTTAACACAGCCTTTCTTGGCTCTTCATTCTGTTTGTGTCTATAGGTAATACTGAAGCTCATTTCTCTAAATTTAAGTGTTTCTCCACAATACCACTTTTTAAATATTATCCTCTTCAAACCTTTGTTTTTATGCTTTACCTTCCCAAATTCTGAAAGTTTGACCTCAAGATAGAGGAGTGAGGCATTCTGATCCACTTAAAGCAGGGTCTCTTATTTATCGCCTGAGAAGTTCCTTCAGGAAAGGAACACAAGGATAGAGACATGCATAGGCATATTGACAAATACAAGAAAAATTTTAGGTAGTTGCATAAAAAAAGAATGCTACAGAACTTAGAACACATTGTTTAAAGCCAGGAATTACTTGAAGAAGGAGAGAAAATACTGTGCATAAAATTCCAAGGTTATGTAAAATACATTGGATAACTTGAGGAGAGCCGGATCAGGGAGAAATGGATCAGTATTTATTATTTTAATGTAGTTCTATCAGCATTCTACAATGTTCTTATGAGTTGTAGGGACTTTTTCAAGGGAACCAGCAAAAAGCTCCAAAAGGGACTGAATGCAGCCACAAGCACTAACAGGCTTGAGGCACCGAAGCCACTTCTGGGACAACTCAGGAAACAGAGCCCAGGATCAAACCTGGGCCCTTTGGGAAGTCACCACTGCCCCTTGCCTGCAAGGACTGTAGTTAAGCACACATTTATCAGTCACAAACAACAAAGAACAACTGCTCTAAAGGGAAAGTTCCTTTCTTTATTCCCTAGCACTGCTGCCACCTTGTTGCTTCCAAGGGAGGTCTCATCTCCAACATGCAAGAACCTCCCCTCTGCTCTCTGGGAGCAGAGCAGAGAAGAAAGGAGCTCTCCATCAATCCTCACCCACGCTTCCCCAGGGCCTGACTTGCCAGAGGTGCGTGCCTGCCTTTGCCATTGTTCACTGCTTCCCCAGCTCTACTCCTGACAGCAGCTTCTCTGTGAACAAAGCTCTGAGGAACAACAACCAAAATCATGATTTCTTCCAAGGAAGGAGGAGTCACAGAAATCATGGAAACGGTGAGGAGCAAACCAAGGATATTGCACGTTTTATTTTACTTTGGTTTAAGAAGAACAATTTTGGTCAAAGTGAAAACAAAAATGTAAAAAGTACTTTTTTCAGACAAGGGAACTACTGATTCTTCCTTAGCTGTACCAATGGCAAGTGAGTGCTAAAGCTGTCTGAAACTGCCACTGTCACCTGCTCTTTTTGGAGGGGCTCTGAAAGCCTGAGGAATGGGCAAGGAATGGGGCATTCCAACTGATGTCCAGGAACACTTCCATAAAGGAAGTTGCTACCAACTCTAGCAAATTCAGTTTCCTCATATGGTTACCAGCCAGATATTAAGAGACCCTAAAAGCTGCTATTTATTTTGGGGCTGGGCAAGAAGTGCAGGGGAATGCCTGGTAAGATTAGTTCAGTTGAAACCAATCTGTATTGTTACAAAAGGAATTTCTTCTTCGCTACTTCATGGTACATATTGATTTAATGACTACAAGACAGTCTTGAAACAAACTACTCAATTGCATTAGATGGAGCTATTACAAAAGCACTTTTTTCTCTCAAGAGAAAAGTGAAGTTGTCCAAAAAAATAAAACACACAAACACTGAGTGCTGAGTAAAAAGCACAGGCATTATAACAAATGATAAACTGAATGAGTAAATTATACCTCCTGAAAAAAGGAACAGGTGCATCAGGTAAAACAAGTCAAGTATTTCTCTCTTGTCCATAGCATTGGTAAGATCTCAGTTACATTCTATTGGAGTTTGATGGGCTATTGTTTTTGCAGCACTTCAGAGTAAACAGCACAATGCAAAGAGAAAAAAGAAATGCCAACTTCGACACTCACATGCCACAGGGACATAATAATAAGGTGGTGGGAAGTTAAAGACTGTGGAAAGCAGGTACATTAAAAAGAGAAAAGAAAGCTTAACTGAACTGCAACAACCAGTCTACACAAGAGCAAGCCCAAGTTAGAACAGTTCATTTTCACTAAGAGACAGTAACTGCAGACATGCACACAAGGATCAATAGGACACTCCAACACACTCAATAATGCCAAGTTACTTTTTTCTCCAAGTACATTCCCTCTTCTAGATAGCTACCTCCAATATCAAGTCATCACTTCTGTTTGCAATCCCAGTAAGGGTACTGCACTGTTTTAAAATGATACATTATCTAGTTTCTTTTATCCTGGCTTTGGATGAGATATTTATTAAAAAGGTATTTAAAGAAGTTCTTTCCAGTGAAGAAATAACATCTACAGTAAACAAAAAATATTACTGAAGTATAAACAAAATTACATTGTTTAAACTACTGAAAATACAATGCTTTCCATCACCACAAGGATGGCAATCATAATAAGAGAAAATTCTGCTGGATAACATGGATTTCAAGATGGAGCAAATGTGTCTCTTTGTGCATTGTTTATGTGCTGAGAAGCCATAATTCCCTATTTTAACTATTTCAAAAAAGGGAAATTACTTCCATCTTTTATCTGCATGATTAAACTCCTTCCCCTGCCCCCAGAAATTCCTAGCAATATTAACATATAATACAGTAAGAGAAACAACCCCTAAGCTCAGGTCTCCTCCAGGTGCTCTGCCTGCTTCCACAAAAGACAAAAGCTTGTGTTCCACGAACTACAAAAGGAGCTTCCTGTGCTCTGCCTGCAGGAAGACATGCATCACCATGTAAGTCACAACTCCTCTGAAAGGATAAAGGAGGCAAAAGGATCACACAGCCCTGTTTTGAAGCATTCATAAATGCTAATTAAAACAGCCAATGTTATAATCTCATGTTCTTTTGTGTATTACTTACCTTTCGTAGCTGATTTGTGAAAAATAAAGTCTGTAACAAACTGTTCATGTAACAAGTTGCTCCCTGGTTCTTTAAGCCAACATATCCTGTGTGCTTCTTTGAATCCCACCTACAAAAGAGTTTGTGGTTAAAAACAAGAAAGTTCTGTATTCCCAATAATAAAGAGTATTTGTTCTAAGGTAGTGCTGCTGGTAGGTATCAGCTACTCTTTACTGCTGCTGAAGGTTCAAACAAACTACACTTCACTACAGCCTGCCAGTAACAACAGTCTTTGCAATTAAATGCTTAGTGATTTTATTACCTTTTATAAAAAAGTATGTTCTATACAGCAGAAAAATTATGTCCTATGAGAGAGTCCTGGTACCCAGAGCTGTACTTTTAAGGACAAGCCTGCACCTCTGTACAACCCCGAAGTTCACAAGAGTCATGAGGGAGAACAACTGAGATGAAGCTGTTTTACAACTGCAAACCAAGGCAAGTGAGACAGCAGAGCCCCTGGGCTGCCCCTGAACCCCATCAGCTCCCACAGCACACATGCTGGGGTCAGAACTGCAGAGGTGTTCAATCACAACCCAGCTCTCACACAAGCTGAGGTTCCACAACATTTTGCTGACTCATGCAAACAGTAATTTAAGCTATACAAAGATGTGACCATGAAAATACTGCCATGAGAGAATTCATCAATTAGTAGTGACAATGTCTAATGGGAGCTACAAATGGCAATAACACAAAATACTTGAATGAACTCATAAAACATAAAAAAATTAGAATTAAGAATTGTGAATATTGATTTGTTTTCAATCAAAGATACTTACGCTACTCCGTGTGGAGCATCTGCTTGAACATAGACTTCAAAAGTAACTTTGTCCTCTTCTATAAAGCCTTTTTCAGGATCAGTAACTTCCTGTAAAACAGGAATGACACAGGAATATGAAAAGTGGAGATTGCTACATGACTGTAGTGAAACATTCAGTTAGATATCACATTTTAATTTCCAAGCCTGAGATATCAGTAATAATAAAATGAAGAAGAAAAACTGAAGAACACCAAAGCAGCTGTTTGTCAGCTTACTACATTTTAATTCTTTTTTGGTGTCTCAGTGCAGGAAACTTGTTCCTGCCTTTTAAGGTTTTGCAGTAGTTTTTCAGTTTGCAATGATGTAAGAATTGTTAATCAAATGTTCTGCTTCTTCTGGACAATATTCCAAAACCTTTGCAAATGCTTAAAAAGCTGTCACAATTCAAGAGAAACCTTAGTAGTATTACTAGGGCATTAAATATCTGTACACATACACACAGAACATACGGAAATATAAGCAAATGTATGTTGCTTCAGAATGTCATTGACTATCACACAGTGAAAACAAAACACAAGCACTCAGGCAGAAAATAATAATGAGGGAATATTTAAATTACAATTTAAGTAAAAGCAAAAATCAAATTAATACAGCAAGAAATGGAAAAGAAATCTACAGCAATGATAGAAAAAGAAACAGCTTGGGGAAAAAAACCCTTTGCTATCAGCATCTCAGTATGCAGGAGTACAAGTACAAAACTGCTTCTATCTAGCAACAGATTAATATATGTCCAATTACTTACACTCCAGGCCATGAAGTTGGAAAAGCCCCAGTCATTCTCCTTATGAAAGAACAAGTGACTAATGCGACGACTGAATGATTTTTCATCATCCTTGTAGTTTATTATCTTGAGAACTGCTTGTGCATGACAGGACCATGACCTATAAATACAGAAGAAGCACTTGAAACTCTTTCAAAACCAAGCTTTTTATAGTCATTATATAATTTTTTCGTTAGGGATTTTTGGTGCATTACTTTCACACACCGGATTTTTTTTCCTCATTAGATGTTAATTGTTATTGAGGGCATGAACCTCTGGGGCTTTCTGAAGCCACTTTATGAACCTGGAATGGAGATTTTCTTATGGCAACA
This sequence comes from Pomatostomus ruficeps, assembly GCA_013400735.1. Lineage (NCBI taxonomy): Eukaryota > Metazoa > Chordata > Aves > Passeriformes > Timaliidae > Pomatostomus > Pomatostomus ruficeps. The sequence goes on along the minus strand of VYZT01007716.1, from coordinate 106,602 downwards.
GTGTTAACAAGAAAGTGTGTCAGTGCCTTGTAGGTTGGTTGGAGAAGCTGAGGGCTCTCCCAGCTGAGTCAGCTCTGATCTGTCTCAGAGCACAGGAATGGGCCAACTCCAAGTGCTTTTGGTGTCCAGAGTAGGAGGTCTCAGACCTTGGCAAGGAAAGGAGGAGGAGCTTTCATCCTCCCTCCACAAGATGAACTCCCCAACACTCATTGTCTCAGCAGCACTTCACAGCACTGATGTTCAAAGCACCCTACTTGTGTGGGGCAATCAGCCTGGATCCCAGCCCAGACAGGGTCCCGTCACTGCCTTGTGCACTGGCACTGCTGCTTGCTCAGATCCACCAGCTGCACCTTGCCTGGTACTTCTGAAAATCCCATTACCCTTTTTCTGTAAATATTTGGATGTGAATCACATGTCCTGTGACTTGTTAATACACTCACAACTTTTTCTTTACATTCTGCCCTGAGCATTCACCTTCTAAATTATAAAAATGATTAAGAAGTGCAACTTATTATTCAGAGTAAACAACAAGCTTTGTAATACTTGGTGCAAGAATAGAGTTACTCAATTGGAAAGGACACCTGAGAGGTCTGCACTGTACCTGGATAAGCTAAAGGAATGCCCCAGAAATTTGTAGTTACCTTTCAAAACTTTCCTATTATTTACAAAAGCGGTCAAAGGTAGCCAATGTTTATTTGCATGCAGGACTCCAAGAACACACATGTGTTCAGACCTTGCTGGATGAACGATGAAGTCCACTGAAGGAAAGGACTCAGGCCCTGCTCTGCCTCCACTGGCAGCAGTTACCTGTTCATACACTTCACAGGGCAGCATTTATAGCTTGGCATGGTTAAAGCAGCTCCACTTTCATTTGAAATAAACCCAGAACTTTTTCCATGCCAAGAAAACTGTCAAGCAAGGACTTCTCCTTCAGCAAGCACAGATCTAAATTCTACCACAAACTTCTAGTTACACAAGCTGATTTTAGCTCATCCTGCAGAGAGGATTATTCTTATGCTTTGAGATTTAGAAAGGTGGGGGGTAACGGAGACTCAAATCCTCGCAAGAATTGTCTCCTCTTGCAGAAAGCGAGGTGAAGCATTTCCTGTATATGTTTGTATTTCTTGCAGTAGATTAACCAGTATCAAGTGAGGACTTGTACAATCATTAGAAGGCTCTTACGTGGAATCAGATTCAGCATTGCACTGAAGGAAGAATCCTACACTTTTTTGGTGTGGTCTGTCCGGGTAGAGGCGCGGCATGACCATAATCTTCCAGGGCAGGTTCCGTACAAAGCACGGAGGGCTGAGGACCGACTCACTCAACCTGTTGAAGCGTTCCACTGTAAACTGAAATGTTGCTTCTGATCGCCAACTTGTATCTGGAACACACACACACATTTGTTTGAAACACCTCACACTCTTCACTCCAAAATGCCATTTTCAAACATCACATAACGTGAGCATGTTTCACATAGTGGGATATTGGAAGCAACAAAAACACCCCCATCCCAGAGAGAGAGTGAACTACTTAATTACTGATGTTTCGATTTTTCATTTTGAAAAACGCCACAACTCCATTCAGGCAAAGAGAGCACTGCAAGACGCCTTCCTTTTGTACACTATTTCCTTAAATGCTTCTTTAGCCCTAGGATTTGTTACCACTCCAGTTTCTTCTAAAGCAGCAGGTGCAGCAAGACAGAGACATCAAATGCTCTACAACTAAATCACAGCCCACTCTAACTCTCCTTGTTGTGTGGCATCTCCACAGCCCAGTTTAAGTCAGTTCCCTGCATGAACCCATATGCACAAAGGAATTTCACAATCTGTTCAAATGCCCTGTTGATATCCTTATCACTATTTAGTTTGGTTTGGCTTGCAGCAGTATATTTTAAAACAGATGAATGCCATAGGTTGATTGTTGGATTTCTGTAAAATCCTATCAAGTTTGCTGAAAATTAGCTTGAGAGTAGGGTCCCGCATTCTTCGTGGTATGCAAAGACTTCAGAGATTTTTAATGGTCTAGCACAAAATTAAATGAGACTATTTTTTTTTGAAGAGCTTATTTTGACACACACAATTAAAGTAATTTTGCCTTCTTCCCACATACCCAGTTCTTCACCTACCACAATCTGTTCTGCTTCTGTTGTACACAGCTATAACAGGGTGCTGGAGACTGCGACAGCTCCCGCAAGGCACCAGGCTGGGCTCTCTTTATTGTGACACACCTCATATTGCACTCAGGGAGGAAAAACTTGCAACTCATCCCAACAGCTCTACAAGCCAGGGAGGCACAAGACACTTTCCTCCTTTTCCACGGATCCAGACCAACAATCGTGTAATGTGGAAAGCTCCTGGATGTAAGGAGACTTAGACTAGCACACAGGGCAGCAGGCAGCACCCACGGGGGATGCACAACTGAAGATGTGTCACACATGCAGTGACACTCAACATCAAAGAGCACCGAGGGACAACGACACCAAGCCAGAAATCGGGTTCTGAAATTGTGACAAGGCACACAGCACAGCAAATGTGTTCTTTCCATACATGGACAGCAGTGGTTTACTCAGCTTGGCACAGCACCAGAGACAGCACTGAATCATTTTTTCAAAACACAGGTGAGTCCTGATGGCTACCTAACTTTAAAAATGCAACATTCTTGATTACAACATGCAACAGTGTAAAGATTATACACTTCATACAAAAAATTACCAACTTTTACCCACAACTGCCAGGGAGCTATGACAAATTTCATTCTTCTCCCTTGTGAAGCAGTTTTCAAGCAGTTGTCGTATTCCTGAACTGCAACACAGAGGATTTTTTTGTGTATGGCCTGACAACCCTAAGCACTCCAACTGTCTCTTGAAGGTACTACAGACCAAATCAGCTTCCTCTCCCTTCTACTCCTGCAAAGACCTTCGTGTTGCCCTGTGCTGTCAGCTTCCTCACTAACACAAGAGTTCAAAGGATTACTTTCTCCCTTCTCCCTACCTGGAAGTGCAGCTAACTAGCAGTCTACCACCTACTTAAAACCTGCTCTCTTCCAAGTTTCACTGCTCACTGCCCCTTGACAGAGTGAAAAGTTGATTTTCGACACCCAAGAACCTGACAGGCTGCAGACAGAGGAGCTCTAACTTGATTTGCAGCCAGGATAAAACAAATCTGTAACACACTTAACCAGTTAAAATCAGCCTTGCATCACATGTATCTCAAACCAACTCGAGGCCACCTCCCTAGTTGCGATCACAATCAGTGCTTCTGGGCTCAGTCTGAGCCAAGTTTGCTTTCTGCCTCCTTTGATGCAGCTTGCAGAGCACTTCAGCACAAGGATGCAGCAGTGCTGCTACAGTGTCAGCTAAAAAATGCAGCCCACGCAGCATCTGCAGATGCTTCAGAGAAAGTTTTCCTGTATTTCTTGATTTCTTTTCAGGAAAGCCTGTGCATGAAAGCTCACCAGGGAATGGGAACTCTTCTCTGTAAAATATTTGAGCAGTCACTAGTAACTGCTCCATAAAAATGCAGCCTTGTAACATAGGTCAACCCTAAAATAGAAGGTTCTTTAAAAATAACAACCCTCCTTTCTTTCCAGTAAGCCCATTTTTTCTTAGCAAGTATAATGGATTAAAAGATGAATTTTATTAGAAAAAGAAGTTTACATAGCAAACGTGACAATTATTTTGAGTACATCAATAAATAAAGCCTTTTTTTGCCATCATGAACATGTCCTCCAGTTTCCAGTTAAAGACTGCAACTGGCAGCAGGATAACTTAGTAGTGACTGGCAGTGAGACTTTTAGAAATCCCTGAACTACAAATTGAACACAAGGTAAAAAGGACAGATCTAGCCGACAATACTTGGAGAAGTTACATCCAATAGACTGTCTTTGCCATGTAGAAAAGACTTTTTCATTGATGTGATGAATGTCACATTCAGCATCTTCATAGAAAAAAGATCCTTCAAATCAAAGATCCAAATACTGAATATGATCCATTTTAAGACTGAAACACATATTTAAATGTTTATACTTTTGGGGAAAGCAGATTTCTTTATTCTCTCAGTAAATGCTGATACCTTTAAAGTGCATTGGTGTTATTAAAATATTCTGAACCTGAATTATTAATGGAGAATATGGCTGAATATTCTATGAATATTTTAATAATGATCCAAATACAGTGTGCAATACCAGCATAAGTCTAAGACTGATGCTTCTGAAAGCCTTCTTGCCTCTGGAATTCTTCACAGAAATGAGACTTGAGGAGGTAATGGCAAAGCTGTGGGTTTATGTTTAGCTAGGGACCTTCTGTTTGAACTTTAACTTCTAAGACAATTTGTTCTATATGTTGCTTTGAATACTGATGCACTTGCAAACAAATTTTGATCACAGCCTTGTTTTTATTATTTTTTTACTTTATTTGCAGAAGCTGCTATTCCAGCTTTTAAAGTCGGGTTCATTTAAGTCTCTCTCCATACAAAGTACAGCACAGTCCTTCAGCTGGTTCTTTTTAATTGCTAAGACTTCATATGGAGCAACAACAGGTACTGGTCCCAGTGCTTGAGAGAGAGAACACAGCCTTACCTGTAAGTGCGGCTGGTGGGCCACTGCTGCTCCCATGCCCTGTGCCTCACAATGCCTCCAGCCTGTTGTCTAGCAAAGGGGATGAGAGCTGCACTATTTTCTCCAATCTTATCAGTCATTTCTTTATGTTTTAAACTGGCAGAACAAAACGACCCCAAAAGTTTCTTGAACTCAGAAAATCACCAGAAAACTGATTTCTATGATCCAGCTGGAAGCATCAACCTTTCATCTTACTGTTCACCTCTCTCACAGGAACCATTAAACTCATTAATTTCACTGAAGAGGTATCTAAATTCTCCTCGTGCATTCTGTATCAGGTCAATTGATGGCCCTTGCTACAAGTAACAGCAAAGGAAAACTGCATGTTTATCAGAGAAGCCCATATCTCCCATTTTTCCCTGTCTTTGGAATCTCCGAGCTGTCCATTACCCATGCACATCATGCTGTAAACCAGGCTAGCAGGAGCACAAACAGCAAGAGAGCAACTGCATTGATGTGTAAATAATGCAACAGCAAGTAACTAATCTGATTTACAAACCTTGGAAGAGGCACCATCCACTTAGGTGATGCAAGTCCTCAGGAATGTTTTTGCAACCCTACCATTTCGCAATAACACTATTTTCTAACTGTGTCAATGCACAGCTGTAGTAGCACCAAGATGCAGCCAGACCCTCCTTATTCAAATATGAAAATGAGGAACTATTAAGAGTATTGCTTAATAATCCCACTTGAACCCTGAAGGATGTCCCACTGCAGAGTGGGCCAAAGATCCTGGCCATGCTGAAAGTCCACAAAGGCATGAGAGGCTTTCACAAGCCTTCTGTCAAACCCCTTCAGATACTCCTTCTCCCTAGGGCAACACCTTCAAACCCAGGTCTGAGAGGAGCCAAACAGTTGGGAATTGACACAAACAGGTTCACAGTAGTTTTTTGGCTAAAGGGTCAATATTATTCTGAATTAGGAGGTGAATATCTGATTACTTGCCAGCCCTGATAGCTGGTGAAAGCCAGGCTCTATTTCTGCAGCTGAAGTCCCTTTTGGCTAATTTGTACAAGTATATACAGACCAACTACTGGACAAATTATTTTGCTAATTGACCAATATGTCATGTACTGGTTATAGCAACAGCAAACATTGTCAGGCTTTCTACCTATAACCATCCCTACTAAGAACAGAACTTACACAGAGCTGTTCTTGCCAGTCGGTGTCAACCCATGGGATCGTCTCTTGCCACCCTCTAAATACTATGGCCTGACAGACATTTAACATCTTTTGTAACAGCTTTTGGTAAGAGCAGAATTCTCCATTTCAGTCTCACCTATTTACTCTGGGCAATAAATCAAAACTCTCTGAATGAGATTAGGTAATCACACAAATAAAATTCATAGGCTAAGAAGACTTCAGATTTATTTCACTGCAAGACTCTGGTCATAGAAAACTTCATCTTTGCCAAAGATACAGAGGTGATTCAACCATGAGATGCTTTTGTTCTGAATTTAAACCCTATTCTCTTCATGAAACATTACTATTTTCTATCAGTATTCTATGTTCCTTGAATACATGAAAGCAAGCACTTTTTTGACCTTTAACCTCAAACTGTGATTGTTCTGAAAAAAATCACTCAACATTTTGGCACAAATCTAACTAAATGTTTAAGCTTAGTCCTGAATGTACTCTCACAAGACAGCATGGAATATGGAACAAATGCCATTCATACGATGTCTCCCTTCTCCCAACTCAATTTTACTTCATTCTTCAAAATGAGCAGTCCCTGCCCATATCCTCTCCTAAGAAAAAAAACAGCATTGCACATTTTCCTCACTAAACATAACAGATTTAAGTGAATTATAAACTCGTTACCCTTCTTTAAATATACTCAAAGTCATAATTATTTGATCTTCTGTAACAGAAAAAACAGTACACCCTTATTTTCATTTAATGGACCAAGAAAAAGACTTCAAAAACACATGTCCTCTTTTGTTAATAGGACATTAATATATAATCTTTCCTTTGCTTTTGTAAGCAAAATTGGGCATCAGAACTAAGGGCAAAAGATGTTCATCAACAGAATAGTTACCACTGACTTACCATACAAAGACAAAACCAGAGCACAGCTGCCACCTGACAAGAGAGCAGCACAGATAAGGATTCTAAACACCCCTAAGGAATTGCATAACTGATAAAATTACTATTCAGCAAAGCCCAGCTGCAGCACCTTTAAAGGGCTCTATCACAAAATGTAACAATGGACAGTAGCACTTTCAGCAATTTTTAAATGAGTACCTAGAAAGAGTACAAGAAAAAAATCCCAAGCCTTCAGAAGTCTAATCCTACTGTACAGCTACGTCAAAAGGATGTCTACACAGAAAACCAGCAGCCATAACTACAGAGGGATTAATTTCTTTAATGAACTGCAGACCACAGGACACAGGTAAAAGATGGACCATTTTCTCCTCAAAATCATTAAACTAAAGAAGCCAAACAAACCATGCTTTTATCAAATATTTACTCACCATCTTCCATGTCTTCTTCAGTGTTGTTATGTCCATCAGCCATCGCTACATTCCCATTAATGACAGGATTTTGAGTAATTCTTGGAGGATCATCTGTATCTCCAGCTAAGGCAAAGAAAAAGCATGTATAAATTCATCAGATAATTAATAATCAGAAATTAACTTTTTTATCTCAGGTAGTGCTTATGAGACACATGAATGGTGTACACTTGCAAAGAGCAGTATTTAATTAAATTACTGCCCAACAATTGTACTGATATGTGTCTAATGAAAATTCCTCATATAGGTGAACATTTATAGATGAAGAAAAACGTCCACCATAATGTGGAATACAAATACAAAGAACATAAATTGACTTTTAGGTTTCCAAATGGCCTTACAATCAGCATCTCATAATCAAGTCTCATTAAATAAAAACTTTTTCTTTACTTTTTCTTGCATTCTGCATTTTTACACAGATTCAAGTTTCTAATAGCAGATTTTCTAAACTAAAAAGTTACTCTAAGACTTCTTAAGTGTCACTATTTTTTTAAGAAAAAACTTGAACCTCTAATCAAATGTAATGGCAAGATTTAAATATTACTTGGGGAAAATTGGAAAGGAAATCCTTTAGGATTAAGGAACATTTCAGATATAACATTTTCCAGTTTCTAGTCATCACTGCCATTAAGTTTTGCTACAGTGACCATTACATATGTAAATGCTACTAAACCAAGAGATACGAGACAACTCGATGAACTGAAACCCCACTATTTTTGAGATGCATGGCTTTGATTGAACAAGCACCTTCCTGATTCTTCCAACAACTGAACAACGCCTCCTTCCACTGCTTCCACACCAAAAGCCAGTGGATAATTTCAGCATGATTACAGGGAAGTGGATATATTCTTGGATAAACTAAACTGGGTTTTATCATCAAACTGTAAAACCTATAAGCCCTTGGAATCACCTCAAGGACAAGCACTACTTAAAAGACACTCTAATTTAAAAGGTCTGATGAGTTTCTCACTGCTATACAAGTCGTGCTATTAACTTATATATTCTAGTACCCCTCCAAAGCCCCAAGGTCACTGATTTGTGTAACCAGGAATAGTTTTATACCCAAAAGCTACACACAAGTTATTGCCTGTGTGCACTGCCGGGGATGCAGGTAATCTGTCCCACAGGATGGAAACCGTTCCCAAGGGACACTGCACGATCCCAGCCCCAGCACACCAGCCCGGCCGAGCCCTCGCCCGTCAGCACCCTGGACAGAGCCGCACTCGCCAGCGGCCCTGCCGAGCTCCCACCGGCTCCGGGCTGCACACGGGCACGGGGGGACCCTGCGGGCTGGGACGCCTATGGACCGCGACGCCTATGGACTGTGACGCCTGTGGGCTGGGACTAGGATGCCTGTGGGCTGGGATGCCTATGGACCGGGACGCCTAGGGACCAGGACGCCTATGGACCGGGACGCCTGCGGGCTGTGGGACGCCAGGCTGTTAGCAAGAGCTGCCTACTAGCCTGGACACTTGCCTTCTACCACCTCGCAGCCGAATTTCTCCCGAGCAAAAGGGACAAACACAAGCGACAACAGGAATCGCTGTGTGATCGTCTCCCGAGACTTTAAAAGCCAGGGAGCTCGCAGCAAGGGTAGGATAAGCCACGGGAGGAGTGCGGTACGATCAGTGACCAGGTGCTTCACAGTGCTCCCTCTCCTCAGAGCACAACGCGCTCCTGCAGCCTCATTACAATTCACAGCACACGGGAAGACACTTTCACACCCTGCACTCCTGTTCGGATTGTTTACTCTCCTGGTAAATCCGCATAAGTAGTAACCTCTGCCCTCAGCACTACAGAAACAGCTCAGGTTAGAGACTTACTGCTGGATTAGAGCTACGGTAGACCCCGAACTTAATTCTCACACCCGGCTTTCAGAAGCTTAGGGTGCAGCAGATCTCACTGAGGCACCAGTGAAAGGGGTGTCGTGAAACGTACAGCGTGCAGCACCCACGGTAACACCCGCACTTCTCCAAATTCTCCGCTTTAGAACAAAAGCAAAATCAAGCATGACTTGAAGTTTCGACTTTGTAAGAAAAAGGTTTGCAGAAGATTGGCTCGGGTGTGGTAGAGCCTCGGGGGCGCCCTCAGCAGCAATCGGCACTGGCAATGCTGCGGTAGAACAGCAAGTTAAAGATTTACCACAGCAAAATTATGGGGGGGTTGAACTCCTGCAACTCAAGAGCAGGAAAAATAACAAAAATCAAAAGTGAAAAGGAAAGATCTCCAATTTCATTTCTCCATTCTGCCTTTCCTCCTCACTTTTTTAACCTTTTAACAGTACGTGCTGGTCTAAACAGAGAGCTGTCCTCTGGGTCCCCGCTATCTAGAAGCATACAGCGTGTTCTCAAAATGCAACAATTGTTTACACTAAAATAATACTAAAATTTTTTAAAATTATTTTTCTTTCTAATGTTATCATCAGTGCAACTTAGTATCTGGAAACAAACTGAAGCAAACACCTGAGGAATAGTTCAATTCTTCACTAGAAGCACATCCAATGTTTTCTTTTAACAGCGAATTTAGATGTTGACACCTTGTTTCATGGAGAAAAAACTGTCCTTAACTAAGAAAATAAAGAGCTTTCTATGAGATACTGCTCTACATTCTCTGAAAGTATGAGTGTTTAGAGATCACAGCAATAGCAATCAATTTAAACACCGCTTCTGAGAGATACTGTTTAGTGATAAGACAAATGAACCACGATGAATGCCCCTGCTGCTTCTCCTGACATACATGGACACAAAGTTTGTGATACAGCTTTCAGATATGGAAACCAGATAACACCAGCCAATGTTTTTGGCTTCTGTGAACAAAGGAAGCTTTTTAACTGTTAATAAAATTCAACTAATCCTTTACACAAACAAAACACAATCCCTTTTCAACAAAAGTACTAGCAAGCACTGTGACAAAATATATTTTCTACTAGAGCATTGAAAACCAGTAATTTGTGTTTTCCTCTCTTGTACTTAAGAGCTCATAGGAAAGAATTGTAAAATCATACCAAGATTTAATTAAGAAACATGTTTTCCTTTGCCTCAAGCAGAGGCAATGCCAAAGACTTATTCAAATTATACATTACAGGATTAAGAAAGAAAAAATACCTGTCCACACTGGCCAGGAAAACCTTCCTACCAAACATACTACTTAATACACTGTTGCCTTTAATGCAGCTTAAACCACAGTGTGACAACATCACTCCACTACTGTCATCTGTCCATTCCCAGCTCAGAATACCCAAGTTTAATCATATCCCTGGAATAAATTTGAGATGTAGGCTATGAATCAACTGGAAGTTAACATAAACCACATCAATTAAGAAAGTATCACAACAAACCAACCTTATGAATAGGTAATGTTTTTAACTCTTTACATACATTACTTCAAAATATTAAATAAATACAGCTTTCAATAACAAAGTTAGACACTGTAGGACTGTTTTGTAAGCATTTATTTTCCAACTCCCCAAAATGCAACACATAAATCTTTGTAGATATTCTTTCGCTACAAAATGGAATACAAGGCAGTACAAGAAATAGTGATGACAATTTCTTCTGAAGCATTTAACAGCACACATCATTTTCTCTCTGCCCATGCCACTGTGTTACAAATGCAAAATGCATCTTGAAGAGTCTAAAGGGGGTCTCTGAGTCTGGAGGCTAGGACAACTTCCAGGAAGGGACATTTTGGGTATTAGGGAGTTTGTGCAAAACAAGAGCTTTCACTTATTTACTGAAAGATCATAAATGCCTAAATAAGACTAAACACTGAGATATGCAACTGGAACAAAACTGAAGCGTGATGTCACAGTTTGGGAAGCTGGTAAGAAGTGTCAGTCACCTTACAAAGACAAATTACTGGATTATATATAAATGACTCTGCAGGTGCACACTTCTCATCGCTCATTAACTAAGTCTGTCACTGAAGCACTGAGATGAAGACCTGAAAGCAAAATGGTTGTGGCAATTGCTGCAGGGGAAAGCAGAGCAGAGAAGGAAAAAAAACCAGCTAAATTCTCTGAAACTATAAACTTGCCATGCAATGACAGACCCCACAGAAAGTGTGTGTGTGTGTGTGTATATATATATATACACACAGATATATAATCTGCTTGTTATGGACTATGAGCTCAATATTATCATATTGATATACTCACACCATTAAGCAATCAGAACTAAAGTAGCATCAGTGATTAAAAAAAACCCCTGCATCCTGCATTCAAAAAAACCTGTTCAGATGGATTCAGCCTCTTTAATGATATGAACTCAAGTGTCACTGAAAGATACATTGCTCTGTTGTTCTACTGTACACAACAATTCAAATCTACAAGGAAGGAACCTCAAAGTTTGCTGTATTTTTTCCTACTGACGAGAAACTGGAAAAGATTTCATCAAGTTCATGTGGCTTCTGGCATAACTTCAGTCCTGCTCTGAGACAGGAGCACTGGTGCTCTGTCCCTGAGCTGCAGGACACGCTGCCCAGCAGAAACGCCTTTGCAGGCCAAAGCTACAGCATGACTCCACAATTGCAGCAATTCCACTATGGCAGAAGCCGCCTCCACTTTAACAATGGTGACGGCAAGCTGTAACTTCACCAGTTTTCAGTCATGACTCACATCACAGCAACAGTCAAAGTCTGAAAGATTGTCTGTAATGTTTGTCATTAGCTTTTGGAGCTGGTAGCCACAGAGGAGAAGCTGAAGCACTCTCCGCAGCAGGTTATGAAACATTTGTTTCCTCTTGAGGTTAAGGAGACCACAGCGGAGGCGGAATAGTGGTACTAAAAACTTGGTTACAGTTATCACACACGTCTGCCTCAGGCTGGAAATCCCTGGGACTGAGGGTTTGACAGCCCTGCAGACAGCCTGCACAGACCTCCATGCAGCTGCACCACAGCAAGCCCAGAGCAAGCAGGGAGTTGCACCAAGGGCAGCATCAGCAGCCTGAAGGGAGCCAGTCATTCACTGTTGGCAGCAGCTTGAAGAATACCATAAACTTTCATATCCAGGGTTTTGCTTTTAGTGGGGGAAAGCAGAAAACAACAAGACTTTCTCCTCTTCTGCTGGACTAAATGGACATTGCAGAATCAAAACCTTAATCTAAGTTTTTAAAGGGCATTTTTCTTTTTAAATACAACACTATATACAGATATGACAAAGGGGTGTGTGTGTGAATCCCAGGGGATGAGTGAACCTCCAGTAAACACGCAGAAAAGGGCTTACTGAGCAAAAAAATAAGGTGGCAGGAGATAAGAATAAAGTCAGAGAATGCAAATGAGCAAAGTCCAGGCTGTGGCAGTCAACCTACATCAGCATCAAGGATATCCACTGCATGTTCAACACATAGTCCAGGTCTAGCTTTGCACCTCAGTATCAGGACTCAGTTGTCACAACCCCCAGGGCAGCCCAGCAGTGCCACGGTCCTCTGCACTCACTATAGAACATCTCTTCAATTGTGGAATAAACTATGATCTCCTCAAAAGTTTCTTAGAAGTATTTTTTTAAAAATGCATCAGTATTTTAAATAAATCAACATCCAAAAGTTTACTTCAGTGCATAGTTTAGAATACCAGCCTGACGTGAATAAAAACACAAAAATTTAAAAAAACCTCATAAATTAAGAAATCAACACTGCTAGCAATAACAATAAACAATTTGTGATTTCAAGTGCTATAATAAATACCACCTCTTTAACCACCAAATTGACCTCTGCTATCATAGCTATTGGGCAGCACATCAAAGTACGTAATTGAGAAATTCCTAAAGCAAGCAGTAAATGCCATGCTTTCCAAAGCAGGAACCAAACTGCGGGGGTGCAAAGAGGATGCTAAAGAGACTCAAACAGAAAGCAAGACTGTTACTTCTTGACAGCAAACAATAAAGTTAGAAAAACGTGAAGAAGATGCTGAACAAATACCTGCCTTGAGCTGGAAGAAACAATGGCAACAGGTTCCCTGACAGCTCTGCAGCACAGACTGCCCAGACCATGCCTGTAAGGGGCTGCAGGCACTCCAGGGGAGCTGGTTTTTATGTGGCTGGAACAGCTCACAAGAAAACTTGTGGGCTCCAGCAGCTGGCTTCTCCCCAAGTCTGGAAACCATTGCTCTGAAAGCCAGATAATTAAGCAATAATCCCAGGAGGCAGGGTTTAAAAATAACAATCAAAAACCAAACAAACAAAATCCCAAACACCCAGACCAAAAAATAAAGCCAAAACAACCATACACACCAAAATTAGCCAAACAAGCTCCCAACTCCATGATCTGAACAGAATTCATTTACAGTAGTCAATCTTCGAACTAGTGTAAGTGTTCAAAGCAAAAATTTCCCCTCACTTGCTCTGAAAGAACTCAGCTTTGCCAAAGTAAGAGAAACTATTTGGCCTCTAATCCCTACCTGCAGTTAGAATACAAACACCACTTATTACACAAAGGGACTCAAGAGAAAAGGAATTAAATGAAAAGCATTCTACACAGTTTCATTTTTCCAAGACAGTCCTAGGTTGCTATAATGAAAAATCTGAAGAGGAATGAAGCAATTTCTGTACTGTGGCTGCCTTTCAAAAGGCATCCAAAAATAAAGCAATTCACCTACAACATTTCAAAGGTATGAAACAGTAACAGAGACTGTGATTAATTTAGCCACTAGAATGGGAGGAGGGGAAAGGGAAGTACATAAGCCCCCATGATCCTATGGATCAAGATGTAGATAACTGCTGTCACAGATGTTTCCATGACTTGTAAATATTATGTCATTTGTCTTAGCAGTTAAAAGTTAATTCTCCCATTAGCAAAACTGGGGATAATTTGCTTTGGTTTCTTTTATTGTTTTTCTTTCTTCATGGATCATTACTTGATCCAGTGCCAAAAGGTGTATCTAGAAATGTGTGTAACTCAACAAGAAAGTTATGAAGGACAATGACTGAATCTTAAGGGGAAAAGCTTCTAGAGAAGCATCAGGAGGCAAGAGCCAAGCTTACAGAGTAAGGGAGAAAGGTGTTAGGGGCATAGCAAGCGAGCAGACCTCCAGCTAGGGAAACAAGGTTTGAAGATCTTCAGAGCTTTCAAAATTTGCCTTAGTACATTTAGAAAGAAAGGAGAAAAGATGTTTATTTACTAGAGTAGCCAATATTAAATCTTAAAAAAAAAAAATAGAAACAGTATTATATGGAAGTCTCTTGCTCTCTAATTGTCATCTGATACAAGTAATTATTGCATTATTGACTCGGAATTGCACATCTCCCACAGAAGGAGATGATGTTATACAAGACAGCAAATGAAGAACTGGGATGGGACAACTTCCTGGAAGCAGACTCATCCCTGCCATGCCCATGGAATCTGGAGCAATGATGAGACAGTAACAATGCTGCAGCCACCACCATCGCACTCATCATTCACTGCTGCTGCCTTGCGTTCCCATCGCCAGCTCTGTCCAGCCAAAGAGGACACTGACAAAGCACAGGATGGCCAGGCTGCTTTCTAACTGTGCCAATATAACTAATGAATGGGAACAAAATGGTATTAATAGATTACATGGTTATTCTATTCTTAGACGAAACAAAGCAATTACACTCTAAGAAGCCCCTAAACACTGAACAACCTGCATGAACAATACCAGTCTGTAAGGCAAACAGTATCAGAAGCTTCATCCCTCCAATACAGTTCTCTTCATGGGAAAGTAAACGGGAGGTACAATGTAACTTTGTGCATAGAAAAATAGTTGAGAACAAATAGCCTACTCAGAGCCTGCTCTATAACTAAGCAGTTCGCTGCAGCAACTCCTTTATCTGCTGATCTTCAAAGACAGGAGCAGTCTGATGATACTTTACAAAACAAAACTCTTAAAATGTCTTAAAAATGTGATTAACTTCCTACTGACACATAAAAAGCATTTAGGGTGTTATCAATACAACTACTCTGTGGACTTTAAGCTGCCATTGAAGAAGTCATCCCAAAAATTTACTAAAACCAACAGTGACTAAATTACCTGCTTTCAGCAGTTTAACCCTTTGCTTTATGAGTAATTCAATGTCAGATGAAAGACTGTGTGAGCCAGAGTTCAGTCTGGACACTTAACAACACACCTGTAATTACTCAACGAATTTACAACTTCATGCTCTTGGTGAAGGAGTTTGTGAGGCAGCTTTCACATTTCAAGAGATCTTTCAAATACTTTTTAAGTCCCAGGTGTTAGTAACTGGGGTAGACAGCAAGACCAATGTGAGTTTTTCTTCAGTACAGTGAAATTATTTATCAGAAGATACCAACCTGCCTGTGTCACTTCCCTGGCTTTATGCATTATACAGCGTCACAACCTCTTGGCAGCCATCAGAGCAAGCGAAGGTCTGCTGGAAAATCTTTCACAGCTCCTTACCTTAGTCTGAAGAGCTTTTTTAGCTTAGGCTATGCTTCTAGAAAGTGATGAGATCAGGAAGAAAGGCAGGAAGACTGTTTCTGGCTACCTCGTAACACTCAAAAAACAGTAACTAGAAGAGTTGACAAGACAAATTATTTTCTTCCATGATCAGGAAAGGCTGAAACATCACAAGTGTCATGACCTATTATGGCAGCAGCCCCTGGACTTGTACTACCTTCCCCTTGCTGTATCTAGAGCAGCAAAGCTACAGAAGCACCTACCCCAACTCGTCATGTCTTGTCTCTGCACATTCCAGAGATGGCAGCGTGATTACATCTCTGCTGGGATCGGGCACTCGGGCCCAGCCTACCGAACACACCCTAAACAATGTGTTTTTCCAGGATCACACCCCTCTTCATGTTTTACTGCGCTACTGAGTAATGGCCTTCTCCAGTGCAACAACAAAGACTACCAACTGTGGCATCACTGGAAAGGCTGCAGAACTACTCATTGAAAAAATGGAGTTCTGGCAGAGGGAAGAAAAGGATGCACCCTCAGCTGGAGCGAGGGCAGTCCAAGGGCCACAGAGTATTCATGTTTGTGTGACACTAGACCCCACATGCTACAGTGCTGTGGACATGGTCTTGGTGTGTTTAAGACAAACAATTAAAAAGCAATTAAAGTGAGGGTATTTGGATAATAATATGAGCACATTATGGAATTCATGATTCTGCTCCCATTAGCACCTCTCTCTTGCCTTGTGGAAGTCTAGAAAAGCACACACCTCCACCACCTGGACCAGCATGATTTTTATTACTCAGATACATAAATTTTTCAGAACTCGCTTCTGTATCATTGTGGATGAATACAATCCAGTGTCTCAGAAAGTCTTGGAGTACACCTATTTAATTAAATACAATAACTGTACACTCACAATATGCTTAAGCAGCAAAAAGGTTTTGCACATGTACCAGTAGCATAAAACATTGCCTTACATGGGTATGATCACACACACCACTTGCCCAAACTAGCTCTGAAGGTACACTGCTTCTGCGCAGCTACTTTGCTACAGAGTCAAAATATTATTCATCACTATTTCAGATTCTGCAATTCTGTTCTGAGACCAGATTCATCCTTACACCAAATGCTAATTGCACTGCTCACTCCTGAACTCAGCCTTGAAGCACACTGAGTTTTGCTCACATTAGCAGCAGCATAGAAAGGTAGTTTGAATGTATTTTCAATTTTAGTGATGTGATTTTTAAGCTGTTGGAACACTGCTGATCTGTTCATGTTGGAGTTTTAATGCAAAAATAATTTCCTAGTAGACAGCAACACTGGATAATAATATGGATTTGCACTGGAATTAATTTTATAGGCACTAGGAGGAAAAAACACAAACCACCTACTTTAGCCCCATCCTTTAATTTACCTCTAAACAGAAAAGATCACTCCAAGCCACAGAAACTGTGCAATGTGCCCAGAAACCTCACCTCACATCTAACACCCCCAGCATTTCTTCCTTTTATTTTCAGTAATGCTTTTTAAGGTCTTTCTTTATTATTGGAGATTTGCTAACACTGATCTTGTTTTCCCTCTTCTTCCTTATGCTCCCTGCTGTGCAGAGAAATGGACGGATACATAAGGCAGGTTCACAGGAGTCTGACTCAGTGGCTACAGGTAGATGGTAGTTCTGAGACTAAGCTTCGGTGAGAAGAGGGAAAGGCAAATAAATCAGATTCAGGAAAATAACATTTAAAACTATGTACAACAGTGAAAAAGCAAGCAAACAGTTAATTTTATTTCCTTCTCATCTGACAACACAAACAAGCCTCAATCCAGGCTCTTTTGCTGCATAGTAAAGGAGTCAAAATCAAATATGCTTACAAGAAAGTACTCCTTTGAGGATAACTATGGAACGTGCTCCAAAGATGGCTGTTAAACCAAAGCAGCCTAAAATCACAGGCCAGAGCATCTCCAAACTTGATCTGGAAGTCCTGGGGCGAATCTAGAAAAATGCAAAAGCTGTGTCCCTGAGTGCACAAAGAACTGTGATCTCTGTCGTGCACTGGTGCATACCCTGCCCAGCTGGGATGCACAGCTGGAAGAGCCCAGAAGCAGAATATGTCAGTAGGTTGTTGGCTTCTGCAACCAAGAACCATGACAGGCTCTAACTAAAACAGTGCACCGAGTACTAGAGCAATCTGAAATGTAATATGGAAATAGAAAGATCCTGTTTATACAGAAGAACTGCAAATCAAGCCTGTCATGTGTGCTGGTTTGGCTTCTTCGTGACTAGAGAGGGATATGGGATTTTCCACTACTTGTAATACACAAGGGGCTTTATATTAAATTACCACAATGCAAGTTGAAAGAAACAAAATCTGCTCTCCAGACTTTTAGCACATCTTTCCTCTGTTATCCAGGACCCTTCCTAGCCTACTGAGTCAAAACTATGAAACAGCTATCTGATATCTTGTACCATCTTTATTTTCCTTGTTGTAACTTATTTACTTCTCCTATACCTTTCCAAGATGGAGGAGAGAAGCAAAGCTGTTAACCAGGCTGTACTCAGTGTTCAAAATGCAGCAGCACAGTGAACTTACACAAAGCATTTATTATTCCCAGTTCCCTTCCAAAGGCGAGGTAGTAAACAGAGGAAGATTCTATGAGGAGCAGTGAAAAGGTACAGAGGCAGTGTGGCCAGGCTCAGACCCCCTCGGGGTGTGCACAGCAGGGAAGGGAACTCACCATCCCTCCCCTGCACTTGTGTTTAACATCAGCATCTGCCACCGACAGACCTCAACACACCAGGTTAAACAATTTTTGCTCAACCCAGGGTGGCTAATCTTATGCAAATATTCAGGGTTTCCATAAGGAACTTTTGAACATTCACACTGGAAAACCTGTTAACAGCCTAAAGTTAAAAAAAAAAACTCAAACCCCAAAATTCCTGACTGAGAACACAGTTTTGCAGAATTTATAAAACTTTACTATAGGAAAAAAACCGCCTATTGCCAAAGTGTTTGGCACTTCTCATTCAAAATAAGAGCAGGCTGAAGGAAAAACATTCCCAGTCGTGGAGAAGCACCCAGGCAGTGTGGGGCTGGGAGCAGGATCAGCCCCAGGTGACAGCTCCCTCCTGGTTTGAGCAGGGAACTGCTCCGTGGCAGTGAAGTGCAGAGCTGAACCAATTAGCATGGGGTGCCCAGTGCTGATAAATCCTAACCTCACCTCAGGGTCACTTTTACAAGTGTAGATTAACCGTGGGGAAAACGACAACAACAATTAAACCATTCAAGGCCTGAGGTTTGGGGTTGTTTTGTTAAGTCCTTTATGTGAACTGATCCACATGCACACGTGCACGGCCTGGTAACACAGAACATTTACTGCTTCCTGCCAGCCATACGAGGTGCACTGCTGACAAAATCATTATTTTCTACTGAAATTCAGTTTTCACTGTGTTTAGTAACAGATACATTTCAAGCATACTAGTAAACGGATTTTAAGAGATTCCTACTACAAAAAAAATCTACACTTGGGGTTAATTTTAACATTTGTTTTCGATGTAATTAACAAGAAGCAATTAGGCTCTAATCTAAAATTAACAACGGCAAAAGGAGCAAAACAAAAAACATTCCTTTTTTCAAATGGGATGATCTGGAAAAGAAGCTGCTTTCTTGTTCTCCAAGACACACATTTCAGAGTTCTATTCCCCACTAGTTTCCCAAATTCCCAACATGGTTTCCCAAGGAGCTTTTGAGGTAGCTCCTTAAGCTCAATTTTCCAGCCTCGTCTGTCAGCACTGTGCCATGTTCTGCAAAAAATCCTCTGAGCAAAAAGAACTAGTAGGGAATGCCTGTACATGGAAAGGGTGCCCAGCTGGGACAGGAGATTTGGTGATGGCCCTGCTTTGAACAGGCAAAAGGCTCAGGGCTAGTGCCCCAGGGAGCAGAGGCTGTAGGGTGCTTTACCCCATCCTGCTCCCATTTGGAAACCCCCATCCCTATATCAGTGTCCTCCTTTTGACTGGCATCTCCATGAAGATTCTGGGGTCTAGACACTCCCAAGAAACCCCAGCCATTGAATTTCTGGCCAGCCTTAATCTACTGAATCATCTGCCAGGTGGCTGCCTTCTCCTACTTTGTAGCACGAACACTAGCAATCATTAAAATAATTTTAAAAGCCTTAACAGAGCACTGAACCAGGAGTTTTCCTCAGTCTCTACAACAGAACCATTAAATCCTAAAGCAATTTATGCTTTCTTCAGCATTCATTTTGACTAAGATTTAACCTTTCTACCCCCAAGTGTTAATATAAGAAAATAATTATTTAGGCTCTAAGAAAGAGCTGATTATTGTTGTAAAATGTTCTGAAGATCAGCTTCACTTTACTGCTTTGAAGATGAAAGTTACTGTACGAAAAACACACAAATATTAGCAGACACCAAAATTAGCACTAAACAGTGTTAATTATTTAATACTGTCTACGTGGAGGACAACTTTCTTCAAACAAATAACACAGCTGAAAAATTGTTTTGTATGGAATCTCGGATGTCAGTCTCCACCATTTACCATGGAATTCTTAAAGGAATGCAGAAGGGGAACTTTATAATCCTCAGTTAAGCACTCCGCTGACAATTTTATCACTTTTTCTTTGTCAGCAATTTTAAGTCACATTTTTTTCTTACTGAAAACAAAAGAAAACTTTTAAATGACTAAAAAAGCTTTTCCTGTGTCCTGGGGTGATTTTATGCTCTGTATTTCCCTATCGTCTGCTTATGCCCAGGAATGGCTCCTGTAACCTTAAGATGGAAGGGGGGGGATAGCCAGGAAAGTCTGGAATGGTTTGTTTTTTACCTTTTGAGATAAGAGCACAAGCTCCCTTTCTTTTTTTCCCCCCTCGCTGAGACTGCAGCTTTTTGCTCTTTTTCCCCTTCTTTTTGGACTGTTCGGGTCGGGTTTTTTCTCATCTGGAAAATCAGACCATCTCTGGGGGAGACAGTCGGTGGGACCCTCGCCAGGAGCTGCTGGACCCCCAGCCCAGCCAGGCCAAACCCTCAGGAGGAGCTGAACCAGAGAAAGGAGAGACTCTGAAAAATCCACCATCTTTCTCCACAGCAGAGAAGGTTTATTATCTAATATTATTCATTTTTTCCCTTGTGCCTGCGTGCACCTTGCTTGTTAAATAAACAAATTTTTTCACTTTCCTCCAAGATTACTTTTGAACCTTGGCTGGGGAGAGGGGCTGAAATTCTGCGTTTTAGAGGAGACACCCTTTCAGGAGTTTCCTCCCAAATTTGTCTCAAACCGGGACATCCTGTTTAACTATTCAGTGTTAAACAGCCATCCAGCTGTTCTGGTGCCAAACAGGTTGCCATGGGACCACAGAACCAAGTCCCTGCCTCCCTGGGGCCTATTAGTTAAGCAATCACAATCAGAAATGAAGTTATACCTTGTATTCTACAGAAAACAGTATACAGACCCAGCCATATACAGATTTTGAGGCTAACTTGCTTTTCCAAATCCTAACACAAACACACTGAAATCCACGAGGCAAAGAAACTGCTGTGTACTCCTCCACAGGCACATTGGCTGTGAACAGCCAAATTCAGAGCTCCAAACCTGAGCAACTTGCAATGCAAACAAGAATAAAAAAGAACCTACTGATAAACACTGGAACACCTCTAAACCAAGCAATCTTTTAGAACTATTCTTT
Source organism: Pomatostomus ruficeps (assembly GCA_013400735.1). Classification (NCBI taxonomy): domain Eukaryota; kingdom Metazoa; phylum Chordata; class Aves; order Passeriformes; family Timaliidae; genus Pomatostomus; species Pomatostomus ruficeps. The sequence continues at coordinate 85,405 of VYZT01007716.1, read as the reverse complement.
CTCACAGACAGAGCTTCTTGAACCCTGTACCTCATACAGTAACATGTGCAGATGCAAACTTCAAAACTACATGGCTCACACAAACAACTATTTCAGAAACAGAAATTTGAGAGATGCATTCAAGAAAGAAGAGCTCACACCTATGTAATTTCATTTTCATTTCATTTTACAGAGCAACCAAATGGCAGGGGTGGAGGGATAATGATTCTTCCAATGGAGTTAATTGTTTATGGTAGGGCTCTTGGATATTTCGGTGCTCTCAGTAATGTCCTGATGTGTCACCATCGCAAATAATCACCAAAATTAGTCTTCCCCTGTAAAGGGAGACAAAACAAGTTGGTGAAAATTCTTCTCCTTTTTCTTTAGAAAACCAGTTACTTCATGTGGCAGCAGTTATAACTAGCACATTTTTCATCAGAAATACATTCTGAAGAGGAAATTGTACTTCACTGCTCACATGTTTGTTGCATATTTACTTTCTTACTACATATTACATTTCTTTTTTGTTTCACGAGCCAAATCCTCAGGCAGTATTTCAATAGCTTTCTGGTCAACTATTCTTAGAATATAAAGGCAACAAAACAGACTTGAAAATGCATTTTAGGACAGCTGACTACTGCGTGTCACTCGGTGAATTACATCTTTCTTATGCTTTGCAGAACACCCTAATTCCAGAAATACACTCCTAATCTCAATACTCTATTCTTTCTGGCAAATTTTCGCTCCACTGCTAGTGCCACTCATCTGAAGCAAATTTTGAGGACTTCCAAAAGTAATTACTGCCTTCCTGCTTCGCCTCTGGCTAGAAGCTGGTATGAACACCAGAACTGAATTAAGCTGTATCTCAAATTCCTTATTTTATTGATGATGAATGATTCTTCCTTTGTCTTAGGAAAACCCAAAGTCCCTGAAGTTTACTCCACACCCTGTATTTTTCTCTCTCATAATGCAGCATTTGTGGTCTGTGTCATCATCAGCCACTACAACCTCACACACAGCTGGGACGGAAACCCTCACTACTCGCACTTCTTTTGCTCCAGTTACTCCATTCACATTTCCTGCTACAACTTTTACCCCACAAATGCTCTCACTGTTTGGAGTATACCCCTGGAACATACAAAACCGGAATTTTTCTGTCAGTCCTCCCCACTACTGGATCCTCATCTCATTTCCTCTCTTTTTCCTGGACTACTTTTCCATTACTTTAAAACTGCTAACACTTTTCCTTGAAGGGGTGTGAGCATGGGATTGTGCATGGCAGTGGATCACAGGGGAGAATAGAAAAATAAATCCAAACACAGAGGTACACCACAAACTGTCTAGTATGCAATTCCTGGCACTTCCTTAGCTCCAGACCTTTTTCACCAAAAAAATTCAATTAAGAAGCCATTAAGGATGTTTCTTCTTTCAGAAGCAGAGAGGATATGTGTAGCACTCAAGACAACAGATATGATTTAAGATATCTTGCTCAAGAAATAGAAGCACATACAAAGAAAAAGTATCTGCAATTAATGTGCATTATTTGTGGGCTTTTCATTCAAAAGTCACTGACTTTTTTATTCATTAAGCTAACCAAACTGAAGCAGAGTTCCAATTCAAATGCCATTACAGTCAGGTCTGACCCAAACCTAAAAAAAGCTCCAGATGTTACTGCTCAAAGTCAGAATTAGACCAGGATTTAAGACTTACTAGAAACAGTAACAATTTAACTGCAACTGTTATCCCCTCCAGAAGGGGAAAATTCTTTTCTGCAAGAAAGGAAAAGACACACTGTGCCTTTGCAATAAAGAATAAGAAGAGACATAAAGGACAATTTTAAAAAAGGAGAAGATAAAATAGACAGGGACTGAAAAGAGAATGGTTCCTTCAGTGGTTATTTTGCTGGAGGTTATCAGGGAGGAGAAGCTGCTCTCTGGGACACAGCACTCAGACCAGCAGAAGAACCAAACTGACCCTTTGAAAGAATATTCAGTTATTTTACCTACAGAAACCAGGTGGCTACAAGTGGCAGTGCTGTGTTTATCGGGGTGGGAACACAACATTGGCATACTTCAAACAGCTCAGCTACACAACAGGAAATTTATCTGTGCATATGTAACAGGACAGTCCTTACCTGTTTAAGCTTGTTCACAAATCCCATCAGACACAACACATTGTCTAGATTTTTACCTAGCAGAGGTACCTTTTGCCCCTATTACATCCTTTGACCATAAAAATGTTAAAATAAACACACACAGTTTGATTTGCTCTAATTCATATGGCCAAACACAGGTATTTTACCATCCCTGTGGATATTTTATTATTCATGCATTTTCACCACACTTTAAGATCAAAGCAAACCCACAAGACCAAAAAGAGAGAAACACAGACAAGGGCACAGGGTGATTACATCTCTGTCTCACTTTGACTTGGACAATCTGGGTAAACAAGATATTTCACTAAACATCCAGATGATAATCTGTGGGATGCCAGAGATCTCTGGGATTTTATCAGGAAACTTCCATCAAGCTGTAGGATGTCCCCATACTGCCCTTCTCAAGGCAAGACCCTGGGATTTAAGCCACCTGCAGCTGTATGGCAGGAGAGAGGCAATGTATCCCAAGGACCAGGCTGCACACACAGTGAAAATACCACATCCACTACTGCTGGGTTGCACAGTGCCAGATAAAATGGTGTTCCTTCCGTGAACAAAACACGGCAAATGCCACCCTCTCTTCTTTGAAAATTAAAATATTGACTTCAAAGTGCTGACACAGAATAAATGACCCCAGAACAAAGAGAAACACCTTTCAATTCACTTACATGCACCTGGTTTTAGCTTTTGCTATGCCTTGTGCCATCGTACCTGCCTAACACATGCACATCCACAGCCAAATTTGGGGTTATAGTTGGGGGAAAGGGTATTTTCATTATTTTCTGCAAATCCTATTAGCAACCAACTCCACGAATTTCTCAGGCAAACAGAAAGGCTATAAATGTAAGGACTTCAATGCCAATAGTGCTTATTCTCTGCCTTAATATAATCAAGCACCCTTGAAGTCTGAGCATGCTCCCAATCCCTGCAAGCTCCCTTCTCAGGCATGATTCTGAACTTACCCTGCCAAGCTGTACAGGGAACATACACCTGAATACTGAGCTCGAGCTGCTGGAGAAAAGGAAGGATTATTCCTCATCTACCAATAAATGCACCCCCTGTACATTTGCACACATGCAACTGAAATCAAGACACCAGTCGCAAGCACTCCAGCAGAATCCCGGCATCCCTCTGCAGCTGAGGTTAAGAAACAGCACGGAGTGACAAACTCCTGCTACACAACAGTACTGCTTGCACTGCATTAACCGCATGTTACGACTGCTGTTCTAGGGACAAATATGACATTTTGAAGAGAAAAAAGTCTGCTAGACATGCAGAGTTTCCATGCGATTTTTGTAATCAGTTTTAACAAGTATGCAAATAGGTTGGCTCAAACAAGACACAGCTTTCACACTTTCTGTCCTGTGAGGACTAAATCAAAAACAGTAGTATTGGTATTATTTATAGAATTTAGTATTATTTTAGTATTACTGACACTATCATTGTAATACTTGATTTACATAAATACTTTATCTGAGATCAAAGCAACGATCCTGCATCTTCTTTCATAAACTAGTGTACTAGGTCTGGCCAGATCTTAAACAGCAATCCAAGTGCCAGCAGTACAGTTTCTCAACATCCAACAATCAGGATCCAGGCTTACACGGGTCCATAACCTTCAAGATGCTATATCTTCAGTGGGAAACAGAAAGAAAACCAGTAGACAAAAAGTATGAGTTCTAGGGCATTACGGGTTTTCAGTTTTTGAGTTTTGTTCAGAAATACAGAGAGGATGAGTGAAAACCACGGCAGGTACATGATGCACACCCAAGAGCTGTTCCTGCCACTGCAGGGTCCTGCTTTCTCACTGGTGCTCTATAAACTTTGTAAACGGTAACTTGCACTTCAGTATAGCTCGAACAACTTAACTCCAATACTTATATTTGATTATTGTTGCTTGAAAAAACACATCTCAAAGAGCTGGTAAAGCTCTGTGGAAAGGAGAAGGTACTTCTCACCACTACAAGTGGCATAGCTACAGCTCTTTGTATTTTCTCCCAAATCGTACAACACAGAAAGTGATTAAACAATCTGGATAGGCCACAAATCAAATTATTCAGGTATATTCAGGTCTTGAGCTACCATTAAAAGTGCATCTTAAAATAGCTTTTGCTGCAGCTGAAGATCACAGAGACAGTCCAAATTTCTCTGCAGATCAAGGAGGCAGCTGCATACATTCAACCACTACAAGACTTACAGTTACAGATCCTGGTGAGTGAATTAACATGAGAAAGAAAAACAGTAGGGTGAGGAAAGCATTCTAGCTCCCAGAAAATTCAAGCCCACTCAACACAGCCAAGTATACAGCTATCTTTTGACTATAAGCTGAACTTCTGAAGTGAACATACACCGCTAAAAATTCCGTGTTATCCGAGTGCTGGCAGCACTCCCTGCCTGGCAGGCAGTTAACTCACCACCTTCTTTCTCAGTGGCAGAAAGAAAAAGGAGAAAAGGAGCAGATATCCTTCAGCCTCTCCTCAGGCCCAAGGAGCACCTAGACAAGGCTGCAAGCAGGAACAAGGCACTCTTCCCAGCTGCCCACTTCTCCAGGAGCCCTTCTGAACCGGACCAGTAAGTAGGGCACAGTTTTTCCTCTGGAAGCAGTTACATATTTTCACAGCTTCTCCTCCCAAGGCAGGCCTTCCTCCACCTTTGCTGCACCCTGGCCTGGGGAACACAGGGGCACAGAGCAGGGTCCTGCCGTGCCAACAGGTCACCCAGCTGGAGATGGCTCCCAGGAAGGAGTGCTGCAGGAACAGGACAGGGACCACATGAACTGGCTATGAGGTGCAGTACATCCCTGCTGGAGAACCAAGTTACCAAATTAATAATCCCTCCCCAGATTTCTGAGCACGATGTAGAAATCAAAATTGCACATTACCAGCAGCAGGTTTACAATACCGAGTTCAACCAGCTTCTCACAGAAGGCAACCGTCCATGTTTGGGGTAGAAATTAACCATAATTGCTCAACAACTCCACTTACTTTAAAAAATTTCTTACGTCAGAAAACACAAATATCTATTTACAAAGCTGTATGCTGCTAAAATTTTAAATACTTCTATTGTACACCCATCCTTTGATTTAATAAAGTATGCATTTGAGGTGGTTAATGTGCATTTCAAGGTATATTAAAACCAAGAGATCAAAAATTAGCACCAGACCAGTTAACCTCTGCCAATATTTTGCTTCAGCTACCCTAACTAGTCTCTGTCTAGCATTAAGCTTATCAGTACTAAGCCAGTTTTACCTTCTTAGGTCTAACCTGTGAATGTGATGCTAATAGCAATAGGCATACTTTAAGCTGAATTCAGAAAGACAGAAATTTCATGCTTCTTCTGCAAACTTTCCAGCTCAGGAAGCAGGTTAACTCTGAAACTCTCTGCTTTTAACACACCTGCTAAAACCTGTATGATCCAACCATATTACAGAAATCAGTGTCTCCTGTTTAAATTAGTACCATTACACTGGCCAGAAACCTTGGCTGATGAAACAGCTGCAGTAAACAGATGTTTAAGACCAACTCCAGATCTGAATGCAAGCTGGAAATTGTTATCCCACAAGAAAAGACAATTTGGACAGGAGACTAAAACCCCCACAAATACCTTTAGGTAATAATTTAATTTAAATAATTATTTGAATTTATATTATTATTTAAATTTATAATTTAAATTAGGTAACTGACTTTTTAATAGTTTTCTTCAATCAGAAAATTTGTACAGGCAAAAAAACTGAAGACCCTTCAGATGTATCTCCAAGTTGGAAAATGCAAGAAAGTCTATTAAGCTACAAGGAATATCCGTGTGGGAACAAAAAAAAATGAAGTAACAGAAGTGAAGACATTCAGAAGCAGATCTGTAATAGGAACAATTTCATCCCCAGAAGTGGTTTGCATCTGAACAACATTGAATTTTCTAATGGTAAAACCATGTGTCTGCACTAAGAGCTCTGTAAACTTAGATTTTATACCTTTGGAACTTTGCTACAGCCCTGTAATGCATTTCTTGGGGGAGACAGGCCCAGGTGTCTAATAAAGGGTCTTGAGTATGCTTTACAAACAAGTTATAGAAGCCATTAGTGGTTTAAGAATTTTCTCATCCTCCTGCCCCCTCCTCAGTCAAGCTGACCCACTTGTCTGTGGAGCCAAACAATAGAGCAGACCAGTGAACTGAGCTAGGTTAAAAATAAACACAAAATAAGGAAGTTATTTTAAATTCAGATCTCTTCATTCATCTTCTTATGAGCAAGGAGGCAAAAGGGAGGCACAGAGGTCAAAAAACCCCTGCTCTGGAAGACAATCTCTTCTCTGTAGCAATGTTCAAGTGAACTAGACACAACTCTTCCCCTGGCTCTCAGCAGCATGCAAAAGTCAGCTGATATAATGAAGTCTGGTACCCAGACTGAAATCAAGGACCTTCCCTGCAGCTTGTGCTCGATTTTGGGTTAAGCTGCTCTTTCTTGCAGGCCCTGTTCTCAGCTGGACTCCTGCACAGCCACCTGGCACTGGCCCAGTCAAGAGAGACTCCTTGGATGTGGGAGACGTTTGATGCCTCTAGCTCCAGAGAGGTCAAACACGCACACCTGCTAAGTAGGCTTCTGCTGGACTCATTTAAGCAAAAGCCAAGTAACAACAACAACAACAATAATAATAACAACAACAGTAACAACAATAATAATAATCTTGAACTAAATAGGCCTTCAAGATGCACTCTGTGTTGAATTCAGTGCTACAGGTACAACTGCACCAGCAAAAGCAAGTGTTTACACATTTGGATAGGTAAGGCATTGGGAAGGCTCCCATGGCTCATGTTCAGACCTTGACCAAGCTCTATTTACAGCAATCATATTCTATTCTTGGATTTGACCTCAGTTTTGTTCTTCAAAGGTGACATAAAATATCTAAATTTCTATTCTTCTTAATTATTAGTTGTAATACAGATTTACACAAACACTTCTGGGGCATGTATGATCTGAAAGACAATGAACAGATAAACATACTGAGGAGAACTACTTGAGGCATGGGCTCTCACTGCACTCAGTGCATTATAACTGCAAGATGCTGAAAGGTCTTATAGAATTAGTTGGAATGTTTTCTTAATCCATCAAGAGAGGTCACTGACCAATAAAGCTGAAGTGTTTTTATCCCAAGTTTAAAAGTCTGAAGACAGTTGCTGAGGTTCCACACACCCTTCTCCAGTGCCAATGCCACAGGCTCAGTCCCACCTCTACAGCCTGACCTGCCCCAGAGCCAGCTCAGCTCCTGCCCGGCTGCAGGGACTGAAGAGCCCCTGGTCTGACTCCCGAGCTCCAGCCAAGCACCGGGGATACAACAGCCATGGCTTACCAACAGGCAACTGACACAGGCAAAATGAGATCCATTGCTGTGCAACTTTCTAATTACTTCCCCATTAATCTGTGCTATTATCAAAATCAAGAGGGTTTCCCCAGCAGAGCCGTACTGATAAGCAAAGAAGCTGCACAGCCTTCCCTCCTTCAGAGGCAAACCACAAGCATCCTTTCCAGTAAGGATCACATCCTTGCCACACCAGCTCTCTCTCCTGATTTGGGTGATACCCTCCAGAGCACAGGTATCAGGTCAAAGCATGAGCCTGATGAACAAAAGTTGAAAACACAGGACAAATCTGCTGAGGACAAGAAAATATTTTAAAATCATTATGGAACTGAAGCTGTACATTGAAGGAAAAAACCAATTATTATAAAATCCTGTGGTTAAATTTTCAGAATTAACTACTTTAAAAGAAATTATTAGTAAGCTTTTAGTTCTGGCAGATTTGGAGTTGATTTTACTGTTGCTTATTTTTAATTCCTCAACCATAAGGACATTTCTAGAAAGAAGAAAAAAAAGGAAAAAACTCAACACTTACACTTATGGTTACCTTTGTGGCATGACAGAAATATCACAGAGTGTTTTATTACTTTTTAAGGGGACTGTTTTTTCGATGCAGAGTGCAAGTCCAAGAAGGATTTGAAACAGTCAGACTGAAATAGAGGAGGTGAAAGCCACACAGGAAGAATGAGAAGAGGGAGAGGAAAGCAGATGAAAATTGTGAAACACCACTACTCTAATTGCTACTAACAGGGAGGGTTTTTCATGTGGCTTGTGACCCACCATTTAATTCATGTAATATACAGACATATTTGAATTATCTCTGTGTTCAAACTTCTAATAGTTTCTCCTGTTCTTCAGAATTAGGTTCACCCCTCAATATTATTAAGCAACTAACACTTAACCAGGTGAAAAATTCTTTAGAAGAGGTCAGTTCCTTGCTATTCCCAAGGAAGAAGGAAATCTAACTATCCTTAGCTTGATTTAATGAACAATAAAAGGTTCACACAGCCTCTGCTTAAGCAAATTTCTTTTTACAAGTACACCTTGTATTGTCTTAGGAGCCTGTATACCCACAGAGAGTCCAGTCAGCTCCAGCATCTGTAACAGAAGGAAATCAACCATTGATCTAACTGGGAGAATTACAATAGGCTCTGAAGGAAAACGTGTGTCTAAAGATTGTTACCTGCTCACGGTTACCAGAAATATCTGGGGGTAAGTAACAGAGACACCTTTCACAATAGTGAGCAGCAAAGAGGTGGCAGCACCAAGAGAACTGTCTGGCTCTGAGAGCAGGCAGGGAGAATGCACGTTCTGCCCCACCGCCAAATGAAGCGATCTCGGTTCTCAAAAAAACCCCAAAGATGAGGCAGAAACCACCTGTACTAGGATTCAGAATTCCACCTTGACTGCCTAAGACCATATGCATTTCTAGATGAAGGGGAAGGAAAAAGGAAATAAAAGAAAAAATGTTCACTCCCCAAACATTTCTTAATCTCTTAATTCTTTTCCAGTAATCAGATACTATCAAGACAAAAAAATGCAACAGGTTACTGTCCAAAAACTGCACAGTACTAAATAGCACAGTCATATGGGGGCTGAGGCAGCCTGGTAGGACCAGATCATAATGGTCCCTATCACAGCTGATGGGCGAAACAGTGATGCATGGAAATACAGATCCCAGGTGTAGGGTGGCCAACCTTTAGATCTGAACACCTGCACAGTGCAATGTTGGTGTACAAGCCCCTGCCACTGCCACAACCATGTCCAGCACAGTAGGAGAACTGTAGAAAATTCAGAGTTCAAATCATCTACCCCAAAGTCCTCATCCTCTGCTGAGGGGCACAGGCTCAGCTGCACAGAAGAGCAACAAGAGGCAGAGGCACAGCTGTCCCAGTGCCTGGGCAGGGTGGCTCCCTCCCACAACGTCTTGGTCTTATACTGGGAAGTCTGTTTCTTTCCTTAAAATTTTAATTTCTCCCTTCTGAAACGTCATATATTAAAATAAATAACACCTTTTATTGCTTTATCTATTAAAGATAGATGTAACATCAGTACATTTTTAATTCACCAATTAGGCATTTTATAACACAAATTTACACAACTAATGCCTGATCTATTTATCAGAAAGAATATTAACCCCCTAAGTTGTATTTGGAGTTTAAATCTATCACCAAGTTTTAATACATACTCTCACACTTTTATCAAAATCACCACCAAAGTTCTGCTGAACAGCATCAGGAATATCAGAAAACTCACTGAAATGCATGGAGAGGAAAAACTCTGTTGTGAGAACACACAACTATTCCTTTTTTCAAACATGGCAGAAAGTCATCCAATTTTTGTATTAGTATTACATCATATTTAGAATCCTAAACCAAAACTGTCTTTAAACCTTTACAAAAACACACATGCACAGCTGGAGATGCCAAATTTTAAAAAAACATCCTTACATTGCACCTTATGAAATCATCAGATGATGAAGATTAGAGCACAGTGAACACCAATGATACTCCTACACATCCTTTGCTATTTACACTGGGAAAAGGAAAATGATGGAAAATTACCTTAATAATTTTCACAGATTTCTGCATTTAAATCAAGTTCTACTGGAGTCCATTAAACCCCTTAACACACAACATATACAGCTCCAAGTTGTGTTTCCCAGCAATTTTATGTTTCATATCAAAGAGATGTGACTATATTAAAAGAACTCATCACCTCTCCTAGGCTGAAAAACACTGCAGTACTACTAAAAAAAATTTCTATTTTGAACTTTCTCCTCATATGACATTCCAGCTCACTATCCACACCGCTTCCTCTGGCTTGCAAAGTGCTTTGGAGTGCGAGCCAAGGTGCTGGTTCTGGTGCAGAAAAGCTGACGTTCCTCAGGACACCTGGAAGACTGTCCAGATCCACACCCCAGCACCTATGCAAGAACTGGCTCAGGGAACAGGGCTTTTTCTTCCCCAATTTAAGCAGGATGCTCCTGGCACACCTCCTCTGAGTGGCATCACTCTGGAGCTCAATTTACAGCTGCAGTCAGGGAGAACTCAGGTCTGCAGACAGTGAACATTCTATTCTCCTAAGACATTTGATGCTACAGAGCATGATGGTTTTGTTTAAGTCTTTACTATTACATGGGTCAGGAAAGAGTTATTTTGGTAATGTTTAAAACAGCTGCCAAACAGCAATCAAAAACACTAACTGAGCTATGCTGTATTGATTACAGCATGGAATTTGAGTTTTCTCAAAATTTATCACTTAATCTCCATATTTTTAAGACATTTTGTCTAACAAATATGCCCATGCTGTTACATTGAACAATCAAATTGTGATATTCTAGATCATATCAAGTCCAAAATAAAACTGTTTTTAAACATATTTTTAAATTCTGAAGAGAATCCCCAAGATTCTTAGGCACTACAGTAAGACTAACACTGTCTTCCCCAAGTTGGAAATAGTCAGCACAGTATTTTCAAAATCCATCTACTAATTTCCAGAAGCCTAATTATTTCTAGTTGACAAAATCTCAGCCTTCTGGGGAACCTAGGCAAATCAAAGTCAGAACAAGACATTATTTCCAAGCTGACCATTCTTCATTTTGCTGGTAAGTCATTCAAACCCTATTCAGTATTTCTAAACTTACAGAAATAGTTTTACTACAATCACCAGGGCAAGATGAAAAATAAATGGATTAGCAGAAATGTTAAAATGTTGTAGTCTAAGCCTGCAACAATATGCACAGATTATGCTACAGCCTTGCCACTGATTAAGTGCGCTTTCACTCTTTTTGCTAATATATGAAATTAAAATGCTATAACCACTGCAGCAAAATACATTAAGTGACCAATGGAAGTGTTTCAGAAAACAACACTATATATTTAATAACTTGACAAATAAGACAGCCAGTCTCCAGCCCCCCTTCTACTTGTCAGAACACTTTTTAGTAACTGTTAAACTTGTTGCTGGTAATGCCAAATCAGCACGTGGCAGATTTTGAACATATTAATATACACACGTATTTGAGGGGAAAAAGCACACTTGCTATGGATTACTAATAACTTGTATTGCAAGCCACTCAATATTTTACTCCTTCACAATCAACAGCCCTGAGCCCTACAGCCCCAAGGTACAAAGTCAAACTAAAGCAACTGATCTGAGACACTTCAAAGCATAAACTAAAGCAAACAATGCCCTATTTTAAATTTATTATCATTCAAGAAAAATTGGATGCTTCACAAGCTTTAAACCAGTTCATTTTCACCCTTACCCCAAATATCAAATGATGTCATGCAAGATGTACTGGCTAAACTGGTTTAACTGCTACAGGCTGGATGTACTGCTTAGATTTTTTTGTGATAAATTACTTTGCAGCAATGAAACTGATTCAGTTAGTTTTAAACAACTATCTTCACCTCCTTTTTTAAAGTCGTTTGGGCTTCTACTACTTCTCCTCGCACAGCTTGACAGCTTGCTCCTTGACCCTGTATAACTCCTGGGAACAAGAGGGAGTAGTTTTTACCACTTCCAAATTCAGTGAACAGCATGGAACAACTGGAGTGCAGTGAGGAAGGCTGAGGTACACAGCTCATCCTGAAGAGTGTGCAATCTGCACTTCCCTCTGGAGTTTGCACACATTTTCTACTATTCCACTATTTCCACTTCTTCACAGGGTTTACTAAATCTGACAACTCACTGAGCACCCAGTTTACAGGGAACGCACAGCAGGAACTCCAGACATAGCTGGTACTCTTCAGAAACCACCAAGGCCGTTTTCCAGGCTGGCATGAAGTGGCTACTTGAGAATGATCCAATGCACATCTTTTCCCAACGCCAAGCAAGCTGTTTCCAGAGCTGCTAAACATGATCATTACTGGGAGTAAGAGGCCAGGCCTGGTTCTTTGCTCTAGGCATAACCTCAGAATTAACCCAATTTTGCTTGTTGTCCACTGCATCTGCATTTTTATATTCCCTCGCCTGACCACCATCTATTTAATGGAAAACGCTGGAGAGGGGAAGGGGTAGGCAGAACACATAAACAAGTGCATACCCACAGCTGTATAATGGAATTAATCTGCATATTCTCCTCTCCAGCATACAGCCCTGTTTTATCATCACCTGGCTAGAAACAACGTTGAAGACAGAAAAGGAGCACAGGGAAAAAGAGAGATACAGGCCTTCAGGAGGAAGGCATAGAAGCAAGCAGAAAAAGAACTGAACACTGTGTTATGTATGCAAATGATATTAAATTGCCAGGAATTGAGAATACTAATGAGGACAAAATATGAGAGGGAAGCAAGCATTCAGAAGACAGGTAAAAATAAGTTAAGTATTTGAGACCAATATTCCACAGTGGGTCTGAAATCTAGCAAATTCTATCAGGACTGAGCAAAACCCAATGTCAGGAATGAGCAAGGCGCACAAACTTTCAGTTGCATGGAAACTGCAAAATAGTGTGATTTGAAACTTTGCACATATACACATTTTAAACTTTTCATATACACACAGATATGTCAGGTTTTTTTCCTGCGTTTACTTGTACGTATCTTGCATCATTACACCTGAAATTCAAGTCTCAATTTTAAATTGCCCAAACTAAGGGAAAACTTAAAACATGGCACTGCCTGAGAGGCTGCAGAGCTGACACAAGGACAGAACATAAGCGTGCAACCTGAACTACCAGTCACTGCATGTTCCCTGTCTGTGACACTGTCTTGCTAAGCCTGTGCTGGCTACTTCAGAAAAGAAACTTCCCTAATGAGAAACACACGCACCTATGGAACTATGGGCAGAGGCTGAACCTACAAAAAACCAGATACAAATTATAAACAAGGGAAACTTACAGTTATTAAACTGCAAATGAGACTTTCCATGGAAGAACTCTATGCAATTTGTAACTGCAGATTTGTATTAAGCCGAGTTCTTTGAAGCTCATACATCTCTGAAAAGATGTTACCGAGGAAGCATATATAAAGTATCAGACTTGGATTCAATTACACTTTATAGAGCAACTCACTAGCAATGCCAGAGCCCCAATTCTTTGCATGATAAAGCAAACTACACACCCTACTTACAGTACAGAAAAACTATTATTTATTTCTTACACTAAATTGATTTAGCATACAAATATACTCTTCAGAATTTCCACAGGATAATTTACTAATCACCACCCCAAACTGTTAATTTATCTAACACCCAGGCACCAACGGCTCATCTGCACACTCCCACTCTGTTTCGGCCCAAAGGCAGCCAAGGCAGCCAGAATCACATGCTTTTATGCAGCAGTGAATAAATGAGGGGTGCACACAGAATCTGTGACTAGTGACAGAATTTGGCCAGGTAACTGTCGGTATCTGTGCTACCTTAAGCTGCCCTTCTTGTTCCTTCCTGCCCCAATGCCAAACCCTCACCACATTCACGCAGCACTAAATGGGGCTGCACGGTGAACCCCATTAACAGCCTGGACTGCATTTTAACTCCCCACTTTCTGTTTGTAATAGTCCCAGGGAGGTGCAGTAGCCCAAACACTGGTGTGGCACATGAGGGGACAACTAGCAGCAGCAAACACTGTGTTGTCCAAGTGTCCCCTCAGCTCAGGAAGTAGGTGCCTACAGCTACGGGGACACAATCCCTAGGGTGCTCTGAAATTTAAAGTTTCTTTGTCCACATACCACTACTGCCAAGCCTCAGTAAGGCTAAAGCTGATTACTAACAATACCCACAAGTAACAGGACTGAATGCATCAGGGGTGACTGGTACCACCACAGCACTGTAGCGAGTGCTGCAAGCAGGTGAGGCTGCATCACTTGCAGGTACCTGGCCCTTACCACAGCTGTCACTGCTTCTGTCCTTCCTCATGCAGAGATTAATCTTTCTTTCTAAAGGGAATGTCTTCATCCCTCCTGAAGTCCATAAGCCCTGTCTAGTACTACTTTCATTTACACACAGTGTCCATAAGGTCATCAAGGAAAGGTAAATTAGTCATAAGGGAAAGGGGAGGGGACAAAACAGGGGCATGAGAGCAAACACTCAAAATACCATATCTGATTCAACCCTGAAGAGTTTAATTCCACACTTCGATTACTACATCTGAAACTGTTATTTCACTCTTTAAAAATTGTTCATCTAGTGTAGCTGTACACAGACTAAGCAAACCTTCAAGTACTTTAAAATCAAGATGTGCAATTTTCCGCTGCGCATTCTTCACATGCCTCCTAAATCTAATGTGAATACTCACTGAAGAATGGCATCCAATACTGCTCTGTGCATGTTAAAATTAAGCTAACTACATGTTATTAAGTCTTTTCCTCACTGCTTGAAAACATCTCTAAAGAAAGCACAAACACCCATATATTAAGATGATGAACATTGTTTTACACATTAAATTAATATATACCCATGATGTCAACTTTTAATAAAAGTCAGCTATAATCTGGTATCTGCAGTCCTGTAAAAAGAACATGTTTCTCTGAGAAAAATCAAGTATGCGAATAAACCTACAAAGGCTAAACTTTTCTGGTTTTGTTTTTACATAAATGGACAGTTCTGTAAAGTCTCAAAAATTACCAAGTTTGTCACATCAGTTGGAATCAGCTGTGTGTGGTCTAATAGATTTCAAACAGATTTTTGAGACAATGATGTAGTCTCAGTGTCACTAGGTTGATATGCACAGAGACTCTTCCCTCACCCCTCCAATGGAGGCGGCTACCAGCATGATTTTCACAACCATCACAGTGATTTCTGCATGTATTTTGGACCCCTGTATTCCCACTGGCAGAGGGGGTGCAATCCAGAGAAGTTCAGGGCACCTTTAAAAGGCATAAAAATGTCCAGCATGTCACAGTGAGCCCTGCATGGCAGAGCATCCAGCCCACAAAATTCAAAATAAAAACAGTGAATACAGTCAATATTCTAAAGGACTTGAAAAGGACACAGAGAAAATGCAGATTACTAATGGCTATCAAACAATCTGCTGGAAACTATAACCAACAAGATGTTAATACCTGTATGTATACAAAGGAGGATGTATATTTTAAATCACCTCCTTTTACATATTTGTCCCATTGTACAGAAACATCAATCTGGAGATTTTACTAAAACAGAACTGAAGAGTAACTCAGATAGTAAATAAGTTTTATACATTATTGTATGAAATAGACACTTATGTTTAAGAAAGCCAGGCTTTATGTAATGACCTTCTAATCTTGAAATGTAATCTCACAGTCACTGTGACAAACTTCCACTGAAACACCTTTGCTCCTCCCAATTTAAATGGCTATTATTTAACAGAAGGGTACATTTGCTAAGTCGATTGTCTCGTTTTCAAGCAAAATATCTTGTGCTGGAGAGTATTTATGTCAGTCTTCACTGAAACGGCTGAATGAGAATTGTCATCTTCACAGCCATGCGTTCTAAACGATATTTAGGTAGTTGGTGATTTTGACCTCCAAGTCAATCGGTACGAGTAGCTCACTGTGGCCGTCCTTCCTTTGGGAACGAAACCCCGCCGTACATTTGCTCAAAATAATTTTACAGCATTGAATTCAGACGGAAGGTGTTGTACAGAGGAAGGGAGGGCGTGTAAAAACAACATCACAATTA